>OZ024895.1:22655732-22665732 GCA_964017195.1 Siderastrea radians
GTAATTATTAGAAATTCCTAGGAATTCCCAATAATACCAAAACTGATAATGAAAGGGCTTGGGAATGTCTGAGAATATATAGGAATGGCTAAATTAAATGGCTTGGGCTAATAAAAATGGTTGGGAATTTATGAGAATAAATAGGAATGACTAAATTAAATATGAGAAATATTGGCAATTTACTTGGAATAGCAACTATAAGTCCCTGACTTAAATACTTGACAGACTTCAAGTTGAGGATATTTCAGTGAAATGTCTTTGGAACTTCCAGGAAGTTATGAAAAAGGGCATTTAATGTATCACACAGTCAAACAAGTCTTAACTTGTTTTCTAAACATTGAGATATTCCTGAACCTTTGAGGACAGGTCAGGCAAACAAAATTGAAAGGTCCATACATGACTCAAAAATTAATAAATAAATAAATTCCTTGTGTAAATTATGTGTTAGTTTGCTTGTTGAATTGAGGACACCAACTGAATAAAGGATGAATACATACATGTTCCAAAGCAGCAAAACATCTTATTATGCTACTATTTTCTGTTTACAGAAAAAGTATATCCTTAAAAATTGTCCATGACACAAGCAACTATAAAGTGTCTTAAAAAAAATATTGTTCATAACACAGCTTCAACCACACTCCATTGAAGTTAGGCAGTGTACTAGGCATGGATTTGCAGAGTTCCCTTTGAGAAAGAACACTTTTTTCCACAATGTCCTCTTCCTTTGCCAGTTGAAATTTACCTCTGAAAATAAAGTATAAAATAAAAGTAAACGAGAAGTCATGAAATGATGCCTTCAAATAGATACTATTATCATACCACCGTACGACCTCACTCATGCAGTTTTATTGAAAACATACTCAGGAGATGATGTGTGTTGGGGCAGATACATGTAGGTTGGTGTGAGCTGGTCCAGAAGAGCTGTCCAGCTCCGCACACATTGTCACCTGATTACTATAGTGTGCACGCAAGTCTTCATTCATTTAGTATTTTATCAAGACCTTTCCGTAACTTTCCAATCAAATTCAGCCTTAAAATGGTGGTATGATAAAATACTTCTTGACTACGCTGTATTAGTTAGGTCAGGCTGGACGGCAAAATATTTGGATCTCGGTCATGGCGCATGGAACTACTCTGCCCGTATTCCATGCGCTAGAGCCAAATACTTTCCCATCCAGCCCTCCCACTCAGTCAATAAGTATATATTATTATTACACATTGTAGGAGACAATTACACAACAATGACTTTTAAGAGCATATCACGTAATTATTGACGACAGGACTTGTGATTATTTCACTCTAATGACTTCATTTTCTTGTGGATTTCATGTTAGTAAAGAAAATGAATACAACAGTAGGTAATGTCGAGGAAGGGATTTAAGAACCCCTAGCCACTTATTTACAAGTGCATCAATGTTTTGAATATGAACAAAAGAGACCATTCTTATTCAATGACATGCAAATGGGGTCAGATATTCTTAATTTTTTGCTTGTCGACCGCAGGGTCAGCTGTACCCAATCTTTTGACTGAGTAACAGTTTGATTAATATTAATGTTTGTGCTGCTGCACTGTATACAAAGCGAGCTGTTGTTAAGATCGTTTCTGAACTGGTTGCAGAACGAGAGTGCTCCTTGATGATATAAAGCTGTATAAACTCGAGCATACAAATAATTCTTTTATTCAACCTATATTCCTCTAAAAGTCTAACTCATTATTAAAATTTGAATATGTTTCAAATGAAGCTCCTTTTTTTCACAGGATGTTTATGTGTGGGCACCATACTCGGCTTTTCTGTCGACACAAAATGGGCCATTCCATGTAATGTCTGCAACTCCCCCCCCTACTCCCATTGAAGTACAGGGAAATCCTAAAGGGAAGGGAGGGGTTTCAAAAGTCATTTATGAAGGAGTAGCTATGTCGGTTCCTTTGATCTCTCAAAAACATCTCCCTTTTTTAGTGGGGGTGCATACATTAAATGGAATGGCCCAATGGCATCCAACTGCATAAGACATAGTTTAGAATCTGTTCAAGAAATTAAAGATTAATACTGTACCTTTATGTAAGAGAAGGTAGCTTTGCATCGAATACTTCAACTCTTCAACCACTGGAATAAAAAGACTATCCATGTTTTCCTTTCTGGCGTACATAAACGACACGGCGATAGCCACCAAATACAAACAATCCGAACACTCCAGGAAAGAATCACTGGTCACTGGTTACGCGCGCCTGCAATTTTCAAGCGTGCGGTTGTAAGTCACATGACCTCTTGAAAGCGGCCCGGTCGCATGGCTGTCTAACCGGTGAGGCCGCCATTTTCAAATTACGTTGAGGTGGTGCCAAGAGTTGCAAGTTTATCATACGCGAAAATGGTTTATTACACTATTCTTTTGGACTACTTTCGCTTACGATAAGTGAGGCTCAACCCAAGTTGCTTCAGTGGAAGTTGATAGTAAAGATGGTGGATAATTGTTCGATTCAAGGTGGTTGTAAACAGACTAACCGATTTCAAGGTAAGTGACTTACATTTTATTTTCTATCGAGGGCTTCAACAAATTAGTTCCCTTCTTTGCGACATTCTGCCAAATGAGTGTAACAAGCCTTAATACAGTGTGTAAAGCGTGCAATTCTTCAAGGAACAGAAATCAGAAGGGCCGTTGTTCAGTAAAATTGCCCCCAGGGTGGACAGTGTTAATTCTCACTGGTTAAAAGTAATAACGAATTCAAAACCACGTGTTAGTAGAGTGACTAACGCTTTTCATAATAAGTTTAGTTGAAGGTAATTTCATGTTGCCTACACGCTAAGCAACAATTCAGTTTCTCTCAGATATGTGAGCACATTAAATTGAATGCATTAAAAGCCTACATCTGTAAATTGTTCTTCAATGAGCAGTCAAAGGCGATTGAACTTGAAATGAACATACATTTGCCAATTTAGAAGGAGTGAGTTCTTAAACGTTTTGTGTGATGCAGATATATTATTGATTTTTTAAATCAAAGATACTCACAGATATGTAACAACATGGTTTCATAAAATTAGAATGAGACCTCAGGTCTTTCCCATTTGCATTTGACAATGCTCCAGTGGCTTAAGGTGGAATTTTGTGCATTTCTAAAAGTTTCCTTTTTAAGGGGTTTGCATATGGAAGATTTTCATTGCAATCAACAATTTTAAAGTGGTTACCAGACTCATGGGTTTGTTCCAAACATTTGTGAATGTCCAGTGTGTGCCTAGATACATGTACTGAGCAATAATTTATCATGTGGGCATATAAAACCCCAAGACGTGAAACTCACATTGTCAAGAGGGTTAAAGACACATGTTTGACTGAAGCAGAGTTCAGCCAT
The DNA here is from genome assembly GCA_964017195.1 of Siderastrea radians. Classification (NCBI taxonomy): domain Eukaryota; kingdom Metazoa; phylum Cnidaria; class Anthozoa; order Scleractinia; family Rhizangiidae; genus Siderastrea; species Siderastrea radians. The sequence continues at coordinate 22,659,079 of OZ024895.1, forward strand.
CTATTACACGTTGCATAGCTTTAAAAATGTTAAAACTTCAATTTCTTGACGAAAGGGGTCTTTGGATCACACTCCGTGATGCGAAACACAACATCCTGCGACAGAATTAAACACAATATTAAGCCGGACAGGGGATTACAAACATCAGGAAAGAAACTCATCGTGTTGCAGATTATAGTAATTTCGACTCTTTAATAATTGTCTGTGACAAATTCAAATATGAGAGGCTGAAAAACCTATCGAGTTCTTAAATGAGGTAAATTCAACGTACCTTATATGTCTCTTAGCAGACAATCCGAGGTCATATTTAACTGAACTCCATCATATAGTGATCTGAGAAAGATTGATGTGACCTCAAGATCAAAGTCTTGGAAATGCGACATTATTTTAAGTTGTAATGCTCAATTCAGTCACCATTTGAAAATCCTCCAAACTAAACCCACTACAAAAATGCAAGAGGCAGCATTGGTCGAAAGACTGAGATACACACATGTATATAAAGTGCAGTGTACAAAGATGTGAAGTAGGAGTCGTGCAGGCCTTCCAACCCCATTTTATAACTGAAAAATTCACATGGTCTTTGGGTAGGGTGTGCTGAGGAATTCTTGTTACCAATTTGGCAACTAATTTTCAGGATTTGGTTGACAATGCAGAAAGTTTAGGCCATTGGCAACTGTATTAGGCACAATTTCTTGCCCTGTGTAAAGTGTGTTGAACTGACTCTAGTTAGCCTGCGAGCAGGCACACTTAGTGTGCAATTCGCGCGAGTATCTTGGCGGCGGAAGTCGGCAAGCAAAGCGGGCCAGCGAGAAGAATGGTGCGAGGAAAAGTGAGCCTGGACGAAAGCCGTTGAATTTTGAATTCCGCCCCTGTGAGGTGACAAGTCTTAACTGTCAAGGTATCAATTATCTAACCAGTCAGCAAGCGAAGCAAAATCTAAACAAACACCACAGCAGATTTTCACATTCGAGAGGATCGAGTTCTTTATGAGTGTGCCAGAATAGTGTAAAAGAAAATTATAAACACAGTTGACAATTTTTGCCGCATTTAAATTAGACTTTCCACAAGTCGACCTCACGAGTTTCAGAGCACAAAAGCCATAAAGTGAGTGGAGCAAACTTTTTAGGCTGCGAAGCGGTGGAGCGACGAAGTCCTGCACCATATAAAATGGGACAAAGGACTTTTTTGAAAGTGTACATTTTAAAAATGTGTTCTATTCGAAATCAGTATACACTGTAGAAGTTAAAAATATCAAACTCCAGGGATATGAAACTTGCAATAACAAAGAGTATCGAGCTGCTACCTCAGAAGACTAATCACCCTTACATTATGCGTTGCAAACATCTGTAACCAGGAACAAGCGATACCATCTTCCCACAATGACAAATAACCGAACTCAGTGTAACAATGACTGCAAGATAATGCCCATTGCATGGTCAAAAAAAGATGTTACATTTCCTGTCATTACAGAGATCCCAAGAAGATAGGCTTGAAAACCACCATGCACTAAAACCAGTGTGGCTGATATTCCAAAAAATTGCACAAAACTGCAATCGCTAACCAGACGCAACCAGCTGAGTCACGTTAAGAAATTGAATCGATTGAAAAACTGACAGACTGTGAACAGTTGTCCTATTTTCCTTCTCGCTAAAAATTAGAAGAAGAAAGAGACTGCTCGCAGTCTAAGAAACCGAGAAAGGTGACAACCAGTGACACCACTTTGCTTGTTATTTGCCACAATAATAAAGTCTGTTATCGTGTGTCATTTCAAACCAATCAGAATGCTGCGTTCATGGCGGAATGCGGAGAATTCAAAATTCAGTGGCTTTTCTGCAGGCTCACTTTTCCTCGCACCATTCTCGCCAGCCCCCTTTGCTTGCCGACTTCCGCCGCCAAGATATTTTGTACTTGCACGAATAGCACACTAAGTGAGCCTGCTCGCAGGCTAGATTCTAGTAAGTTCTTTGCACGACTGGCATGAACCAAATATTAATTAAACTTACTGAACATCTTTTGTATCACACTAATTTTTTTAAGGTCGTTGCCCTGTATTGCATTGTGCATCCTTAATGCGCACGATTTGTGGCGTCAATAGCGCGCACTCAAAGCGTGCGTATGTCTAGGGAGTAATGGATTTCCTATGAGGCTAAGCTCACCAGGGAAAAGAAAGGTCATTTACTCTTAAACAAGCATGGTGACCTATCTTTTTTTTCACTTACTTTTTTCCTACCATTCATCCTCTTTTTGTTCAAAGAGTTAGAAAAAAAAAACACATGTTAAAAAGAAAGGTTATTGCTAGAAACACATTACTCATGGAGATGAAATCACGACCTCGAGAACACGCACGTGAGGAAGGTTTGAAGTCAATTTCGTCTGATGCTTCGAGCATCTGCCATAAAACATCTAGTAAATTGTTCCTTGTTATCGGTATTTCACATCTAGTAGATTGTTTCAAGATTTGCTTTAATTATGTGCTTCCTGTTCCTATGGAAAGTAGCATAAACTGATCAAATACACATGTGTTTGTCAGGCGAAATTGCATGGAATTATGGGGTAACTTAAGACGATGATATCTCGTGAACGGACATGGGGACCTATTCTTTGTATTTTATATTTCAAAACATTGCATGATAGATAACAACTTGTGAAAGTTTGACAAAAATCATATGTTAAATTTTATTTTGGGGGAATGACCTTAATTCTTGTTTTGATTGCAAAATTATTGAAAAGTCTGTAACACAATCAACTGGGCTAGATGGCTGACACTGTTAGTTACGTACTAGAACTTAAATTTCAGTTAAAACTGAACCTCTGCATGCATAATTACACATCTACATTGCTCCTTCAACAATCTCCTAGGATCTGCAAAGTACTGTACTACATGTACTGTGGTGTAGATAGAATTAGAGTATGGTTTACGTTCACCTTAGCTTAATATTAGTGCATGGTAAATAAATTTATTGTTTATGAGCCAAAGTTTTATTAATCAGAATATTTTTCCTCAGGGTCTACATATTATGTACACATTGTATGTACTCCCAGTTCTACAGCAAAACAGTTTGTTGATGCACATTGTACATGGCAAAGAAATGCATCACACTTGATCAGGTAAGTTACTCAAACATATACATTAGAATCCTCATTGTAACACTTCAATTTGTATTGCTTAGATCTGTTTTCTTCAAACATACCGGTAGTATGTGTAACATGTAATTAGGCTTTGGGTCGCAGGCTGTTATTCAGGGATTATGACAGAATTACGTACACAGAGTTTGGAATTGTTGAACTTTTCCATGGATTCATGTCATATCAAGGCAATATCTCCTTGCTGATAACTGCTTGAATTATTAAGACATGAATACTTCATGTAGATTATAGTGGACTACATGTTCATGTACATTGTGACTACAATGTTGAACAGTCACTGAAACAAACACCATGTGCTAGATATTGTAAATAACTACAGAAATTGGTCATGCATTAACCAAAAATGATTATATTTTTTAAGATGGTGGAGTAACCAGGATGAAACATATTAAAAATTTTAAAAATGTGCTCAACATGTTGTGTATAGCAAACAGAACATTTATTTATTTTTTTTTTGCAACGTAGAAATCTGTTTACTCACGAACAAACATTCGTGTACAACACTTGTTTTTGTTTTGTTTTTTTTTTGTAATTTTTTTAAAAATACTTTATTAACAATTAAGCACACTGAACATTACATAAGTTGGTTGCAAGGCAATATTGCTTGGTTATCAAATAATACATAAATTACATTGAATACATTGGTTACATTGAACTGATAACTTATTTTAGAAATTTTTGGACCCGGGGGCACTCAACGTTACAAGGCAATATTACCAATTTAACAAATAATACATTGAATATATTACTGATAATTTATTATTATTTTTTTGAGAGTCTGAGGGGAGTACAAGTAGGGAGGTTTGGAAGAGGTGTATCTTGCCTGAGTTTTATCCAAATTCAACACGATATCCTATCTTGAGTTTGTTAACGAAAGCAGAACACTTAAATCAAACCCCTGACCTTCTGCACTCCAGCTGAACTACATGATACATTTTACTAAATAAATTAAGCTGCAAGGAAACTGGAAGTGAGGTAGATAATCTTACTAGGTTCATACTACATCATGTCCTGCATTTTGCTAGAAAGGGCAGTGTTGAGGGCATCCTGACTGTATGGTGACCTTGTAAGCAATGACCTACAATATAGCTCCTTCTAGACTCGTGTAAGCTTCATTCTGTACAATAAAAGTGGTTAGAGCTCCTGATTGGTAAACGGGAACACCTCAGATTCAGCTTTTCTGGGGGTCTCATTCCATTTCAACACCTACATCTACACTCATAGGTCCAGGTGGATGGTAAAATACCATGTATTTGGCTCTCAGGCATGGCACACAGACCTCCTGCATTTGGTCGATACGCCAAACATTAAGCCTTAAGCCATACATTTTCTTGTCTTACCTTCCCACTCATTCAATTAGAACATAATTATTACATGTAGTTTGAGAATTTTGAGAACCCCATACATGAACACGTGAAAGCCATCACCATGTATTCACTATCTACAGTGTTCTTTTATGGTGTATCAGAAAATTCTTCTCTGGTTAGTGGTTTTAAGGATTTGCAATGGTCTATCACTGTAATGCTAAAGCAATGTGAATGTCACTCAAGTGAGAGCTTAGCTTCAGATATCATTCTTATTGTGCCACTCAGGCCTCCACATCTTTGGAACACACTACTTGACTGTTTACTTTATTTTGTTTACTACTTGAACTGTAATTGTAAATGTATGTTGTGGTTCAAATTTTTCTTTAGTTTGAAACTTTTCAAACCAGATTAATTTTTATTTTCCTTTGCCTTAGATTTTGGTAATGAATCTGAGATAAAGGGAAATAAAAACTATACTGGTTTGAAAATTTTTAAACCAAAGAAAAATTTGAACCACAACCTGTACATGTACAGATGTACCTTATATTTTATTGAAAATTAATGCTGCAACCTATTAATAATGTTGAGTGTATGACAGGTCTAGAATTTATATAAAATTTCGATTTTTTTTCCTAGGACCACATGTATAAGGCCAAGGCCATCAGAGGACCGAACTCAGAAGATTGCTAACAGCAAGTGAACTAAAGGCAGCCAAAACAGATAAGACCTATATGTAAAATCAGTGAAGGCGGTACTTGATGATTGTTGAATTGTATTTCCAATTTTGCCTCATAAACAAAAATATAAGGCACAAAATGATATTGAACTAATTTTATCATTTAACTCCTGTTGAAGATATGTTGAAAACAGACATTCTGAGGTAAACTGAATATGCCCTTGTACCAAGAGCCCGGGAAAACTAGGGTTTTGTCCTGGTCCAAGCATGGTTAAAAAACCAGACCCTCGATTTGTCTACTTTAAATATCAGCAACTGACCTTTAAATTGAGGGATATTGTATCGTGTCCAACAGGTGTTTTTTTGTTACCATTTTGGGTCAAGTTTCTAATGTTTTCCCCACTTATTTAAGAAATTCCCATTTATTCCCACAATTCCTGACCACATTCCTATTTTTTCCCACTTTTTCCCAAAAATTCCCAGTTATTCTTTAACATTCCTTGGAATTCCTAGGAATTTCTGAATGTAACTGGGAATTCTATCTTTGATTTTCTTTTCGATGGAATTCCTAGGAATTCCTAGGAATTTCAAGACAGCACCATTTAAGCTTGGAATTCCTAAGAATTCTTAGGAATTCCAAGTCCAAATTTACCGTGAAAATTCACACCTCAGATTCTTAGGAATTCCTAGGAATTCTCAGGAATTCCTAAGAATTTTTTCCTAGGAATTCTTAGGATATTCTTAGGAATTCCTAGGAATTCTCAGAGTTATTTCGCAAGGGTGGTAGTGGTAGTGGTAGTAGTAGTAGTAGTAGTAGTAGTAGTAGTAGTGGTAGTGGTAGTGGTAGTGGTAGTGGTAGTGGTAGTAGTAGTGGTAGTGGTAGCAGTAGTAGTAGTAAATTGCTTTATTTGCATGACCGCAAGATTTTATAGTATTGCAAAAGCATATTTATAGTAATTAATAACAAAACAAGACTAATATTACTGTAATATTATGCTAGTGAACCTAAGTTACATCACTTTCACTCGATAATAACAATGTATCACGTATATTCATACACAAGGAAATAAACTTCATTACTAGCTTATTCACATGATAGTCGTTAGAGTTCATGAGAAGTTTTATGCTTTCTGAGGTTGATTTCCTTTCAATATCAGGTATTATTTCATTGATTCGATTGAAGAATGTCTGCCTCTGCAGAGAGTATTTGCTACATTGCAACAAGAAATGAGTTTCATTTTCTACTTGATTTGATTTACACAATGGGCATAATCTAGTTTCTCTGGGCATATGATCGGTTTGATATCGACCTAGTTCAATCATAAGTTTGTGATTACTTACTCTAAACTTCACTAAATTTCGTCTTTCATTAAAGTTTCTTAGCTGGTTTAAATAATCAGATGTAACGTAGTCATCCTTAAAAACTTTATAAAATTCTAATTTCTTTGAATGTTCAAGGCTGTGTCGCCAGGAGGATATATATTTCTCTTTCATATTAGTTGTATATCGCCTAATTCTATCATT
>OZ024895.1:22670732-22935732 GCA_964017195.1 Siderastrea radians
TGTTTGTTCCACAGGCTGTGTTCCGTACGCCGGGAGGACTATCAGTGAATTGATATCCGATCTAAGAGCGGGATATCGTTTGGAAAGACCTCGTTACTGTACTGTCGGGATGTGAGTACGACACCGATGAGAAAATATTGAACAATAACACTCTACAACGGTAAAGGAGTACATATTAATGGCACCCATGGCCAACGGCTCAGACAATTAACTTCTTAAAAGACCTTTGTGGACTACGATATTTAAGATTCTTCACCAATTCGTGTGAGCGCGTTTGCGGAGATCGGCTATCCTCAATCCAAGTGGTTGACGACTCCTTGGGGACCAGCGTAGGGCTAAACGCGAAAGGTGGAATTTGCAATGAAAACAGGCCAAGTATCCCTTCTAATCAACATCTTAATCCGGCTCTTGGGGCGAAGAGCTCACATTCGAAGCCGGTGTTTGATTCAAATCTCCATCTTGATTCATAGTGGATACGTGTACGGCCTACGTACTCACATGAGAATTTGGTCAGATTTAACTAGTATTTACCTATTCGAGGAATGATCACTCGCACTCACTTTCTTCTGGTTTCTCCTTAAAAATGTTTTGAGTTTGTTGAAAAAGGTGATCGGCGAAAGAGACTCTAAGAGAAAAAAATGGAAAATATAGGTGAGAGAAACGTTAACTATAACGGCTAGATGTGTGTCAATGACCAAACAAAATTTGACTTTTGGATCGTGTCACTTTTTCCCTTGATTTAGAACTCGTTATCTGAATAGTGGATCACTGAGTGAACATAATTAACTAATCAAATGGCAAAATCAAGTTCGATATGAATGGATTCACTTTTGGAGACTGGAACGTTTTGGTTCTAACGTACTCATAAGTTTGATGTTAAAAATATATTGACTTTCGCTAGGTACTCTGTGATGCTTTGTTGTTGGAATGCAAACCCAAAGAGAAGACCAACATTTGAGCAGCTAAGCGGAGAACTGCACCAGATGTACAAGAATGTCACAGTAAGTATTCCTCACAACATTTTGACATAGCGGCTTACTTGAGAAGCCATAGCAATTGACAGGTGATAGAAAATGAATTTTGGATTTGACAATAAACTCCTGAAATCCTGTTTGGAAGGCTAGTCGTCTACGTAAATTTGAGGTCGGTAAAATCGTGTTAACATTACCAATATATAACAAATTCCTTTTGATGCAACCGCCTAACATTGGTACTGTTCAGTTACATCTCACATTTTTTCCCATTTAAAACAACTTTTAAATTCTCTTCTGGCCTTCCTGTCTAAGTGACGGGAAAATGACTACAAATGAGATGAGATATTCAACAAAAAAATTGGGCCACCCAAATTGTCAATTTTTGTAAAGAACGAACTAAACATTGCTTCTTCAAAACATAGCATTTATTTTTCTTTTTTGGTTGATTCTTTTGCTCTGAAGCACACTTTAACGGTAGAAAAGGACAGTTCGCAGAGTTGTGGGATGGCCCACCTTGCTTTTGTCCCCTCACATTTGAGACGGGAAAATTATACTTCATCAGATTCCGAAAGTTGATGAGCTTTCATTTTCAACTCAATTCAATTCAATTTATTTAGTCAAGTAAACGTTATACAAGCATTTACACTACCAGCACTTGGCAAGGACTATTTAAGGCTGAAAGTTTGACCTCATATAACGAAAATTTACAACTGAACTTTTAAAGTAAGAAACAAAGAAAGATGAGATTCATGATCAATTCTAAAACACGACTGTCTAATGAATCTAGTTAATGAAGAAGGCCTTGTAGTTGGAAAGAGAAACTCCTTTAGCTTAGTAAGAGGTTGAAAGAGGAGGGCACATGAGTTGACATAAACGCACGACTATTATTCTATGAGAAGATAAGCTTCCAAAAACCGCCGTCATCTTCCCAATCTGTTAACGCTTCATAACTCTGTGTCCTGAATTCTGATTCTTTATAGGATTATTTGGCTCCTGAAGAGTACAGACTGGAACCAAATTACGTCAACAGCTCTGTGGAAAACGCATCGTGTGCTTAAGGCCAGGGAAAAACAAAACACCGTGGTTCAAGATACGCGACCGACTTGTTTGTTATTTTTGTTGGTTGTTTCTGACTCTAAGAAGCAGGGATGCCGCCATTGGTAATATAGGTTTTGTTGTGATGTCCAACAAAACAAGACAATGGCGGTTACTTTTACGTTTTGAGCTCTACAATAAGCCTAAGAAAGAAAAAAAATCTCGTAACTTCAAGCTTTAAAAAGAATTAAGGGAATGTGTAAAAGCCGCTGATTCAAAAACTTCAATCCAAGTAATGCTGGCTGGCCTACTCTTTATGCAATCAGGGGTTTCTGTGTGATTGTAATTGGTTGTAACTGTAATGTAAGTTCATTTTGTGTCATTTGTAGTCGACATCCTCAGAGACCCAGGGGCAGGTAGTCGGGGCAGATAGTCTCAGTTCTCTCGCAGCAGCCTTCAGTTCGCACCGATTTCGCCCGTTTTATCTGCTTCTCGCCCCGACTCTCTGCCTCTGGGTCTCCGAGGATGTGTAGTCGAAGGACAGTAAACGCTCTTCCTTTGTGTGAACGCAGGCAGCGCAGCTAGGATAGCGCAGAGAGCAGAGACCAGCAGTCTCGAAAAGTACGAGTACTTATAAACTTAATGCAGTTAAACTTACAAACTTAAAAAATTAGTGCGCAGGCATTAGGTTATCAAGTTTCGAACCATTCTTGCGGCACAGCTTTCTTTTTACTGGTATGCAGCAGATAGGAGAGAGATCTGGGAACATGGAACGTCATTAAGTCGTGCCTTCTTTTTAGACGAGAAAGTGTTAAATAAACTCTTTCCGAGTGGGGAGAACTTGTTTATACATCAAGACAGTTCATCTCATTTTGGTGATCATTTCCCTGATTCTCATGACCTGTATGTTTTATAATGCAGTGATATGATGAGGAGAAATTTGATGCTGATCACCATTGGAGCTGAAGGGGTTAGAGGCATAACGCCTGCGTAACTTCCAGGGAACACTATTTACTATGTAATGCTAGCGCTTTTAATTTACACAGCTGAATAAACATTTAAGATCATATACACTGAGTCTCTTGGCTAAGCTTTGGTTTCGCATCTCACCGGGCAGTTTTCTTTTTCACGTATGGGATTGAGCGCCGTAGAGACAAAGTTAAAATATCAGCCATTAAAGTTAGACCTGAAAGTGGCAAATTGACAACTTGAAATAAGGTTTTCAGTTTGCCTTTTGTTTTATTTGAAGCTTTGTAAAGACATGATTTAAAACAATCATTTACAACGAAACACCAGAGTAAACAACTTAAATGCTGCTCTATTGTGTAATTATTAAATTAAGGCAAATTAAACCACGAACCATGCACCCGTTGTTTTGTCGGCATAAAGGCTGGTGGAAGATGTCCCTTACCTAGCTCCAGTTGCAAAATGCTTGCTTGTTTCTTTGCTTTTTTTCAGTTAACACCAGATGTTCATGAAGCGGCCTGCTATCATTTACTTTGTCGAAAGTACAATACAAATATTCGTTAAGGAAGATGCCTTGTTGTATCCTAAAGGCGCCTTAAATTCGATCCCCAGTTAAAATTTGTAATCATCAGATAAATTCATCAACATTTCGCACGGTAGATGACTCCACTGAATCAAGCACCTGTTTCAAGAGGTTTGTTAGTGGCCGGGGAGCTGCCCCTACTAGAAAACTCAATAGCCTTACCGTTTTTATAGGCAAAACATAGCCTCTCAAGGCTGGTTTTCACAAGCGACTGAGTTGTAGATCTAGTGAAAACAACGTTCCGATTCTGCTTACGAAATCGTCATTTACGAACTAGCAAAAACTAGGTGTCGGAGTCGGAAGCAGAGGCGGAAGAACTAAGCCAAACACAAAGCGTAGGAAAGAGCACTACGATTGGCCCATCCTGTAGTGGTCTAGGCTGTAGTGGTCTCTCTGCCTAATAATTTTATGTATTTGTGTTGTTTTCTTGCTAGGCGAAGCTAAATAAATAAATCCTTCCGCTTCTGCTTCCGACTCCGACAATCTGGTTTTCACTAGATATAGATCGTAAGCGACGGAATCGTAAGCGGAGTCGGAAGAAAATGGAAACGTTCTGATTCTTCCGCCTCCGATTCCGTCGAGCTTATCGCTCCGCTCACGACTCCGATTTTTGATTTTCACTTCACTAGGACATAAGCACTTTTACGACTCCGCTTACGACTTCGACTCCGATTCCGTCGCTAGTGAAAACCAGCCTTTACAGACCACATTTGCCAAATCTAGACTGTTTTAGACCACAAAGGTTCAACAACCAAACCCTTGGCGCGTCTTTAACCTACACACCGCAAATCGATTATTAAGCGCTCTCCCCTCTGAATATATATTACACCCTCAACCCTCCCCCGCCACCATTGTTCCTTATAATCAAAATCAACGACAGCATTACCTGTACATTTTTTGTTACTAATCCGGACACCAATTCACATCCGGTACACACCAACAAGTTTTGTTACTTGTACTCAAGTAATAAATCGTAATGATTCACGAGCGTAAGACTTAAATGATTAAAGTATGGTCTATCCAAGTTATGAAACTTTGGTTCATTTTAGTACATTCCACACACGTATAATGCTGGACCCGACTAAAACAATCATTTATTCTTGATATTCGGCAGGGCTACATCAATGCCGCTCAATGAAATAAAACCCCCTCTCCATTAAGCCTTCCCCCGGTTTTGTTAAGCCCCATGGATGTATGATATATAGTTGATATAGATAGGATCTACGGTATAGTTTTATAGCGCGGTAACACCACCTCCACTCCCAACCCATCATCTCCCCCCCCCCCCCTTACCCCCGGCAGAAATGAGTGAGGTCAATTTTGACCCAGAACGATGTAAATTTTTCCTTGAAGTAAAAAATGCAAAGGTCTACAAAAAAATTAATTATTTTTGAAATTCAAGGAGGCTGAACACAGGTTGCATGCGTTCTACGATTTCTGATGCCAACGCAAGTGAGCGCACACACAAAGATTTGAGAAAGACAAACATCATGACCACTCAGTTTGGATTGTGTGTTATTTTCCGTCTAAAATCAGTCAGATACGTCAAAACGTTTGTTCTGTCATTGTATAAAAGAACATACAAAGGTGAAAGCGTCCCGCTTTTTTGGTCATTTTTGTCCGTAGGATCGAGAAGCCAGTCAAATGCAACGCATGTTCAGTTATTTAAAAAACTAGAACCGTCAGAATTTCGTGATGTGGCAGAGTAGTAGTTCGTAACACGCTCAATTTTCCTACTGTTCCATACCCCCAGAAAAGTACTGGTAGTGTTCTCTGAGTTTTTCCCGTGGACAAACGAAACAATAAATCTAATGACTGAATTATATCAAAATAAATCAAACCGTGTTTATTTGAGACTAGTTTTTAACCGCCAGATTGTGATGACAGTGGTACCAAGCTCAAAAATTATACCAAAATAAAAACCTCTTTAGGTTAGCTTGTACCTTCAGTTGCCAATTTTGGGTGCCCAGAATGTAGGGGTTCAAGGTTAGAAAAATAATAACAAAAAACAAAGCAAAAAAAGACTTGTGCACAAGAAAATTGTGTTGCCACCACTGTGCCTCGTAGAGCCAAAAAAAAGCGGCTTAACACATTTTTAAGTTTTCATTCAAGCATCCCGTGATAAGTGATAATTAATGTGTGATGTCCTTCAACCGTATAAAGTAGTCGAAGTTAACTATGACAGCTTGTGACATAAACCCTCAGTTGACTAAGGCAAAAGAAAAACGTTGATCTAATCGCTATACGTTAACGCTTAAAGCAAATAAACCGGTTTTCAAAATTGTCAAATTAATATAGAAACCGGTAGAAAGCGTTCCTTGTCGCTCAGTGAAGGTTCAAACAAGAATGACCTGGGTAGTTTGAAGCAATCAGCTATCTCCATTTTCAAAATGTAGAGAATTAAACTATTAGGAGACTCCTCACGACTCGATAAATGGCAACCCGAATGCTTTTTTTTTAGTGTTCACTAAGCCTTAGATATCCTTTCACGCACAAACACCAGGAAATAGTTTTGTCCTATCTACTAAATAGTTAAGGCAAACAAAACCATAGTCCACCTGTTCGTATCCTACAATTAAGCTGGTGCTAGACGTTCCGTACTCGGCTTCGTTGCAAACTGTTTCCTTGTTTTTATTGTCCACTAGTAAATAGGAGTTTTTTCCTTCGAAAGTGTAATAAACGTTCTTTTTTAGTTCAATTACTGGCCAACGGAAAACTGGGATTTGACGCCACCTAGGTAAATTTCAAAAACATTTCGCATAACTATTTGGTTTCGTAATTACCTACTACCTCCAGCTAGCTCAACTGATTAGTACACGGCCTTTAGACAGGATGGCTTCAAGAATTTTTACAGAGCAAATAAGGAAAAAATTCATCATTTCGCAGTTCATCCGAAGTTCACATATATGAGCACTGGATATAATATTCACTCTCCAAAAAATAATTATATACCACAAGTTGTAATTAACCCAGAAGAGATCATTTTTATCCGTTTCCAATAACCTTTTTCTTTTTTTTTTTTGTCAAAGCCTGACAGCTTATCTCAGGGCTTTGTACCTTTAATTAGCGATTACACAACAAAATAGGGAAGAGGATTAAATATTGGAACATGTACTCTAGCGATTCCGGGTTTCAGAATAGGGCATTTTTTGCTGGGGGTGTGTATGTGGGCGTCGACTAGCAGCTTTTGAAGCTTAGTTTGCTAAGGCATATTTGTTTGTCCATTGACTACTCAAGTTAAGCAAATAACACCACTTACCACCTGTAAATATGTTGACATAGAAACTGGTGGTTTTCTACCTGGCTCGAGTGCAAACTTTTTTTCGCCTCAGGTGTAAATAAGGCCTGTTATTCATTGAAATTTTGACGAGGTTATTGAAAAATATGCATAAAAAACAGTAAATACAGTCTAGCCTCTCCTAAGCGAACATCTCAATTGACGAACAACGTGGTCCCTAGTGAGAGATCTCAAATCTATTGATGTAACTGAAAAACGAAGTTAACTAATTTTACCAATATGGGCAAGAGGAAGCGTATGAGAGGTCCGGTTGTTCAGGAAGGTTATTACGGTTATAATTGTCGTTATTGTTGTAAACCTCTGCAGTGGATGAAATAGTGAAGCAGAAATGTGACTGCATGGCCCGGGGCACCCAACGCCACTAACAAAAGAAATTTCGCTTCTCGGTTTTTCCATGTCAGTTTAGGGACCTCAAACCCCCTCTTTCCCTAAAAAAAGCACCAAAAACAAAGCAAGTAAAAATGCCGAATTTTATTTTCACAAGGAAGGAAACAGCACTGGCCGAATAAAAGGGAGCTTATATTTCAGTGCCTTTCAAAAATGCTGAAAAAGATGACATATGACTAAAGAAAACAATTCGTTCCAGCTGAATACTTCGCAGGCGACTACTGTCGAGACAAGAAATGCGAAAGGGTGTCGCTCTTACGACCCTGGTTACACTACTAAACCTGAACTGAATCTCTGAGGCGACTTAAGTAAATTACATAGATTTACAATCGAAGGCCTGCCTTTTGCCAGGTTCCTCCGGGGAGACCATATTTAGGACCATTCATGTTCATTCAAACGACAGAGCTATTGGGCTGTACTTCGTCCCGTTGTTGTTTTTCTAATATTCTCCGGGTTTCATTTTCATCACTAAAGCTTGTCTGGCGACCTAGAATTAAAAGAAGTTTGACCGAAACGATTCGTTTAGGGTTCCTTTGATGTGACCGGACCTTTCAAGTTCTCGACAATCTCCTTCAAATGACAGTTCATACGATCACTGTTCCTTATCCAATAACTTCAAATTTCTTTTGAAGATTTTCTTCTAAGTACCTGGGTGATCTAAGCTGGGCCAATTAGGACCAATAGGGTTAGGCACCACAACGGGTGGGAAATTAAACGCCTGACTGAATCTGTTATGGAATCAGTGAACACCTGAGATCACTACTCTCATCACTCGTCACTACAGAAAAAAAAGCACGGTACCATGACAATATCCAGGACTTGTGAATGGCGCCATGACAATACCCAGGACTTGTGAATGGCCTACTTGTAAGCGGCTTGTGAACAGAGCATCGAACTAAATGTACCTCAACTGACACTTTGTTCAAAGGGAAATATGTAACAGCATGCGATTGACATACAACGGGTGGTGCATGTCCCTTGCTGGTTTTCTATTTAAAAAGACAAGGAAACTGGTGCCAGTGACGAACTACAGTTTAAACGGAATGGCTGACTTGTAATGTGGATCTATCCAGGGCTTTCTTTTACAACATCTAAATTCTGTGCTCTTATTGACTAGTTTTCAAAGACAGGGCCCTTTGAACTGTTCACAACCTCTTCACCAAGTCCGTGCGCCCTTGACAAATTTAGCCTGTTACGCTACTGTAGAATAAGGAATTTAAAGTCAGCTTTTTGTTCTTCTTTACATTTACATTGACAAAACAGAACATGGCCTGTCGGAAAGGAGTAAACTTCAGACATCATGGCAGTATTTTCCTTACCCGTTGATCTAGGCTCTAAAATTTATACCATATTCCCCCCCCCGGGGGGAGACCCGTATGAAAGGGACGGGGATGCTCGTCGGAAAATTAGAATTAAACCTCTAAAGAAGACCAATCTGGGCGTAGCTCAGGGTTTATTTGTCCCATAAAGGAGACCATACACCAACACAATATGACGGCGTTTGTTTTCTTTTTATATAGAAATTTCTTTACGGAAAACCCTCAGCGATACCTGTATGGGTAGAAATATTGGCTTTCCGTTCTGAACACCGTAAAGGCTAATTTACACGCTGCGATTTGTCGGCCACGACAAATCGGGGAGCGAATCGGCGCGTGTGAATGGCGATCCGATGCGCGCGCGACTCCAATCCGACATGTCGGCCGACTCAGAAAAATCTGTGACTGCTTCACAGATTTTCGCGTGTCGGGCCCGATTTTAGGAAAGAAAACGCCACCTGCAAAAGAATTGGCGCAAAACAAATTATATCTGCGGTATTTTAGCTGAAAACAAACTAACTAGTTATCACCTACCATTTTGTTTTCCAAAACATTTTATAAAACAGGTTTGACTATCAAAATGCATGTGCAGTGCTTGCACTGTACATAAACCGATTCGCTTCCCGATTTATCGTGGCCGACAAATCGGGCCGACAAATCGCAGCGTGTAAATTAGCCTTAAGCGAGACCAAATCTGCAATTGACACTCCTGAACGAGACGACGAGCATCCTCGTCCCTTTCATATGGGAGTCTCCCTCCCGGGGCTTTCCCCCTATCCACGACTGATTTCGATTTTCATAAAACATTGATCTGCAATTAAACCTTTAAGCCCCAACGCAATAGTGACAAACGTCTAATTTCCTCCTTGATCAATGATTCAGGTCACGAGAATAAATGAAATGATCACCAAACATAACATGTCTTGGGTATTATGTAAATTCTCCCAACTAGTGCCATGAGAAATATATGGAGAACAGTGAGGAAAATATGGATGTTGATACTGGGACTTAAAGGTTCAGCATATCAAACAGGGGATCGTGTTTCGTCAAAACGTCCAACAGCAAGAATAGTCAGTTGAGAAACGACGCGTAGCGGAGACTTTTGGGACAATGGTTACTGTATTGGATATCCTGATGAATCATCACTCCCTTGAGTGTCTGATTTGTCTTCTCAAAAACAATCACCAAGTGAAGAGAAAAAGAAGAAACAAAATCGCTAAAATCTGTGTTAATTATAACCGGTTACCTAACTCCGTCACACTTATGATTTGTTTAAACTCGCTGAATTGTTTATGAGTTCGAGAAGGTTTTGTTTACTTTACTGAGATTTTTCATGTTTCTTCTTTTGTATTTTTATAAGACGTACCCTTCTACATACTCTAATTTAAAGACCAAAGGGAAAATTTTGTAAGCCTTTAGCAAGCGACACCATTTTACGCACTGTGTGTGCTCATCTACAATGGACTAGAGTGTTAACGTATGCCGTAAAGGCTTTACTTAGACCCCCCCCCCGGAAGGGAGAAGTTTACTTACTTTAAGTACGTTTGAGACGGGGGATTAGCGAACACCAGTAGATTCTTTCGTTGAAACTCGCAAAAAGGTTCCCATGAGTGAACAATTGCGTTAAACATAACTTGTACAATACCACGCGTAATGTCACTCACATCGCTATGTCATATACCCCACTGATCTGCCCTTGAGTACAAACACCAAAGCTCACGTGCAGCGTCTGTAAATTAGTGTCTAGATTAAGCAAAAAGGTACCAATAACACTGTCGTGTATTGTTTCAGCTCTAAAAATCGAGAGATAAGGGGTGGCTTAAAAGTAGGGAGGGGCTTATAAAGGATGCACGGTATTCACTTACAAAATACTACTGCTAATGAGTGGATGGTCAAAGCACAATTAGGCAATTCCAATATTAGCCTTAACTAGCTAGATAGCAAGTCCAAAAAAACGAGTGTGTTGTGAGGTATAGGGATAAAAGATTTAAGGGATGGGAGCAGAGTTCATAAGCCTGCGATCTAAGATCGTAAACGTCTGATAGAGTAGAATTAAATTTGAGATTGGGCTTTAACAGGGTGGCTAAGCGAATTCGACATCTCCATACAACGCCCTTCAACATGCATTGTTGAATTAAACTTGTTGAAAGCGTGTAGCTACCCTGCTAAATGATGTTGAGTATTTGAATTATGTAAATTGACGTTTCTTCCTAGTGCATGTATTCAGCATCTTTGCCCGAGTTACGTTTGATGGCAACCAACTTCGAACACCATCCAATGTCATTCAACATGATGTCCAAACATGAATGGCATGAAAATCTCAACAATGGTAAAAGGTGCTGAATGCAAATGTTAAACGTGGTTGAGGGAGGCCTAAAATTGGACACCAGTGAATTGTTGAGACGACCTCACAAATTTAATTTGCTTTTGGGCAACCAGCTGTTGTGAACTAATAAGTGTGTTCCCGTGTGTTCATGGGCAAGATATTTCCCCTTTTCAAACCGGCATCTCTCTCCACCTGAAGGCGTAAAAAGTGGTGTAAAAAAGAAAGGAAATTGTCCTGGCGTAAACTCATGGTACCTTGCTAGTTATCGCAGGCTGGAAAAGGACATAATTCACAAACACGTCACGGGGTATACAGTGTTAGTTCGTCGCAGGTTGCCCTGAATACGCACAGCTTTTTCTAACAAGTCAGAGATGCCCATTTATAAACCCGTCCGGAGGGGGACATTATCGGAGAACAAGGTCAGTTATTTAAACGAAGATTAGACGGTGGTTATCAAACTGCGGTCTTAACCAATTCCAATCTGGCCAAACCCAATTAACGTTGCTTTCTGCAAACAGTAACAAAATGCACTTAGCACAGCACTGCTATCTAATTAAACTGTCCCACTTACAGAAGATGTAAAGGTCCATTAGTTGTCTTGAACCGCGGTCTAAATTATACCTTGTTTGAGTGACGAGCCTTTTTCTTTTCCTTCGCAGCTTACCCCGGAGCAAAAATGCCCGGGTACCCAACGAATCACTAAAAGATACACCGAATGTAAAGAAAATGTCAAAGAAACATACATGAACATGTATGAACCCCTGGAATATACCGGTCTTTTATCGTACGACACCCCAGGGCTATCTTTCAGCCCTGTACCTAGTAGATTTAAATAACGGGAACAATTTTAGGGTTTTGAAAACCAACCTCTTAATTGAAAGAAACGGAAACAATATAAAAAAATTAAAAAAAAAACAGAAAATAACATTTCAACAATTTTGGGTACCCCTAAGGATAGAATGCAAGGTTTTGGCAGGCTACCCTGCGGTACTTTGCTGGCACTGTACTATTAGTACTTCTAATAGCAGAAACAGCCATTAAGGCTATTTATAGGAGAGAGGATAGGTGAGTACCTAAAATCCAAGCTAAACGACAATCATAATAGACGAAATTTCAAACTCTTTTATAACACACGAGAGTCAATAAGAGTGCATGAAGTAATATATCAAACACGAGAAAGAGTGTTTCATCAGGATATTCAAACACCGAGAAATGGGTTAAAAACGAGGGGCAGCCGAGTTTTTTTAACCAACTCCATGGTGTTTGGATTGCCTAATGAAACACTTTTTCGAGTTTTTGACATGGCTACTCAGACCATTCATAATTCTTGGAGAAATTCAAAGCAAATGTTCGCAAATTTTATGCGATTTAGGATCCGGTATCTAAACAACCGTCACTGCAGTGATTTCCTTTGTTTTCTCTTAATGAATTATTAATGAGTTTTAGAAGCTTAGATGAAAAAAGAGAGAGTGAGTTAACGAACGTTTAAACGCTTTGAGAGCGCACGAGAGTTAGTGAGATTGTGTGAGATACAAAAAGAGTTCGTCCGAGTTAGAGGTAAGAGCACGAAAGACTGACCTTCCACTGGTTCTAAATTTGAACAGATTCGACTCTGACAGAGCACGAGTGTCTTAGCCCAAATGAGAGGCAGTTTCAGGAGTGTGAACTCCCTTCGAATGCGCTAGCCCTCATTCTTGTTTGGTCCAGGGTTAAGACTCGTGGAAAATGTTTGGTAAAATAATGTTAACTACATATATTTGATTTTCCTCAAAACTTATATTTATATTGTATATTGGTGTCTTTCCCAGTATTGGTGGAGTAAATAAAGATCGTGAAAACTAACATGAATTAACAGGTGGCACAACATATTCGATGTCATGATTCGTGATCAGTGGTCCGCGTTTTATTGGTGAAATATCGGTTGAGATATGATATCACACTCCGCATTCACAAACACTGGACCTTATTTACGCCCTTCACCCCTAGTGTGATAAGGTCAAATAAACAAAAAAATAAACAATTCCGTTGGCAACAAAAAAGAACAAACCAATACTGAGCACAATGCGTGTGCAAGTAATGAACAGTTGTTTTCACTTGAATGCTTACACTTTTGGATTCTTAATCCCCAGTCTCAAAAGATAGACCTGCCTTATACGGTAAAATTTCAGACCTACCAGAAATTAGGTAGTCCTCACTTTTCTTGACAGAAACAACGCACTTCAGGATTTCCTGCAGACTTAAATGTCATGATCAGACCCACCTTATACACCCACCTTGTACCACATTATAAGCCAGGAAAGCACTTATAGTAGCTTAATTTCAAAAAAATGACCACACATTAAGCATTTCATCCAAAGACTCTCAAAAGTTAGTGCTACCTTGTAAAGTTTGTATTTGAATGGATTTCAACCAGACTTCAAAAAGGCCGTTGCCTACGTACCTTGTGCAGCAGAATAAACAGCATCACCGGAAAGAACCGCTCAACGCCTTTCCCTGCTTTGAAAGGTCACCTTTTAGGATTGCATACGCCGACTCAATAGCTAGAAACAACAGCAGTATAAGAAAGTACTGCTCAACAGCTTTCTTTTGAGCGGTAGCAGTTTAGGGTTTTACTCACGGTCTCAAAAGTAAGAACCACCTTGTACACGATAAACAGTATCACTGATCCAGGTCAAGGTCACTCTTAAAGTCTTTTAGTAACAGGCTTAAAAGTCAGAACCACCTTGTACAGCATAATAAACAGTCCCATAAGAAGGTAACACTCAGCACCTTTCATTTAAATGGTCGCACTTTAAGATTTCCTTCACAGACACAAAAGTTACAACGACCTTGTACAGCATAATAAACCGTACCGCAGAGAAGTACCGCTCAGCGGCTTTCATTTGAATGGTCAAACTTTAGGATCTCATACACAGACGTAAAAGTTAAGAATAACGCCATTAATTGCATGGCTGATTTAACCGCGGGAGGTGAAGTATCATACAGGTTTGTAGGGTGTGTTTGTAGCAGACAGGGAAATAAGAGGTTTTCTTGTAAGCTACTCTAACACGCTTACTTACTAAATCCAGAATACATGATATGAATTTTTTGTATGATAAATTTCTACCTGAACAAGTCAGTGGTGGTATTGAGGAATGTGTCAAAACTGAGAACTTGGAAAGTAATGTAACTTAAGTCGTTTTCAACCTGGTGATCAAACAATGGCCGGTTCTTGCATTTAGTTTCCTTTCCACACCAGTAAGTCAACCAACCGGTGGCTAGTATATTTAATTCATAAGCTTTCCTTAGCTAGTGAGTTTATATATTTTTCCAACCTTTTAAATGCCAGAAAATCCTCGTTACTAGACAGTGTGTGAAAAACATCACATCATTGACCAAGAAAGAATTTGAAAACATTCCAGAAACACGAATGTTTGAATGATACTTGACAGGCGGGTAGTTGTGAATTTCTAATCGCAAAACAGCCCTAATAAATTTCCTATGATAAGATCTTTCTACATAAAACAATTCAAATTTGTCACTATTAATTTTATTATATAGGCGCCGCCGGCGAAGTTGGTTTCGATGTCACTACGATACTAAAACATGTTTATTAGAACTGACAGTTTTGGTATATCAACTCGCTGCCAACTTTAATATCTGTAAACAAAGAAAAGATTCAAGATTCCTTTTTCGTTTGACGCTTTTAGTTTTTTTTTTCAACTAAGACGGACCATGTATAGATTCCTGAATTTTAAGACAAGGGTCATATTTACAGTGGCTTTTCGGCCGTGGTCAAGGTTTACTAGAACCAATGGCAAATGGAAGAAGTGAAATCCTCCCAATCTTTTCAGCCAAGTTTGAAAAGGTCGAAACAATAATATCTATAGAAAAATTTACATGTTACAGTGTCCTTTATGCACTTATGTCTTGTGGTCTTTGTTGTGTTAGTGGATGTTTTATGAAGACCGTCCGAGTTCTTTGACACATGTAGCAGGTCTTTTTATGGTTGCTTTACTCAGCCAATCGGCCATCAACCTTGAGTTTTGTAAAATAACATATTAGCAGGTCAAGGACACACGTGGCGTTTAGATAATAAAGCCAACACAATGCACTGGTATCTCGTGTGCAATTCTGATTTGCTGACACCAGCGGCTCACGTGCTCACTCACGATTACGTCATGACAGACTGGTTAAAAAACCTTCGCGCCTCCGAGGTTTGTTTTCCAAGGGTACTTCTACGGCTAAACTTCATGAAACTGTGGCAGATTTTATGCGAGTTCTTGCCACAAATTTTCTTGCAAGTATTGTTTAACTGGGTACAGCTGTCTAAACTACCATTGTCTAGTCTCCCTTGGGTAACAACGAAATCTTATTTACTTCAGTTATGATCAATTAATCAAAACTGCCGTCGGCAATAATTTGTAAAGGTAAGCGACTACATTTGTTGAAGGAGGGATAAAACTATAAAGATGACAAACTGAAATTACTGATCAATTTTGACAACAGAATGACACGAATTTCTTGAGCAGTGTAGATCTTAACAATCGTTTTGTCAATGATTCCTTTTGTTATAACTGATAAACGACCTTAAACGTTATGACTATGACTTTATATAATCAACTAATCAACTTGAAATTTCGAGTCCTTTGTTAGACTGACCTGGCACTTGCTTTCATCGTCTTAGCACTTTTGCATACCACCCGATAAACCTCACTAGAAATGAAATGTGGTTCTATAGAATTCGAGTCTATAGTTTTGTTTGTTTTTGCAAAGTATTTTTTCAAATATAGGAGAGTCCTGGCATTTTAGGAAGGGTTAAACACCAAACCTCAGTCGTCCATTAGGGTGTACGAAATCTGATACCAGACAATACAAAGTTTCGCTGATTGTTTCAACAGCACTTTGATTAAATCATCTGCTCTATATGCTTTTCAAAATGTCTGCACCTTCCAACCTTAACGTCACCGGTCGTGAATTAGCGTTCTTCTAACTTGTGAGTCTTTATGAAATCTTTAAGTCCTAATGTTACCTTAAAAGGAAAGCTGCGAAACGGCACTTTTCAATGACGCTGTCATTTATTTTCAATATTTTACACATGACTGTTTTTTTTTTTCAATCATATCATGTCTTTGTGACTTTCCAACTGATCAAAACTGACCCAACGTCGGAGTATTTAGGAAGTCTGACCGCGACCTGATTCGAAGGACTTTACCCCTCTAGTTCTGTTCTCAAAGTTGTGATATTTTCAAATCATTAGAATTGTTTTGACATCTTCGGTGAATCATTCAATTACTAAACACGACATGTTATCCAGTTTTGCACAATGTATCCTTTTTTTTCTTAATTTGATAAACACGACCTTCACCACCTGCTGTATACAAAGACAGTAGCGAAAAGAAAAGAGTGTTGTTTCTGGAAACAAAACTAAAACTTGCAAACGACATTGCGCAAGCAATATATAAGTTTTATTCACAGTATTGATTCGCGGAGGCGCTGTAATTTACAAGAATTTTTATAACAAGCTCAAAGGTTATAAACGGATACAAATAAACTAATTCCTTACATTGTTCGAATCTTAATTGCATTTGACGCGGTCAAGTATGTAAAATGCATGCACTCTGACTACTGCAAGAAACAGTGAATTGTCAGAGTTTATCATGCATCGCACTATAGTAAAATTGGTCCTGTTTCTTCTACAGAACGAACGCTGCAATCCGCACTTACAAATTTGGAAGGATGAACTACAAGTCCTTGTCTGAGTTTTTGAACTGTTCAAGAGAAGCGAAAGAGATCCCGGGTACCAGTTCTCTTTTGAAAGATCACACAGGTGACTTCCCTTTACAACCAGTTGGCGTCTGCAGGGAGTCCAGTGACGAAATAAGGACTACAAATAACAGTGAGTAGTTTTTTCCTACGTTTGAAGGGTCGATTGTAAATATCCGGGCTAGATAGTCAATGAACATAATCATGGTATACTGGAAACCATCCACCACATATTAAGTAGCGCACGCGTATAAGTAAGACAAAACAATTACTCGCTTGCTGCATGTTCCCTGCATTGCTCCCAGCAATAAACCAAGATTAATGTTATGTTTTCAGCTGTTGTTTTTGCTGTTAACTATCGTTGCTGTTGTCATGGCGATCGACTTGTTTACCTTGTCAGTTGTGACGGCAACATGAAACTAAAAGCAACAAACGAACTGCTGTATTAGTAAATTGAACAATACGTTCAGTCCAAATCCAAAGTACATTTGGCAGTCAGAAGTTTAAAACGATAACAATAATCCGCTTCACGCATGCTCTGTGTGTTAAAAGCGCTCGACAATAACGACAAAAACAGTAAGCAAAATTATATTGTCGTAATTTGGCTTTGTTTTTACCATTGACTGTTTCTTTTAGTAAGGATTAACCGTCTTGTTTTCTTAGTTATTGCAACTGTAGCAATATACAATACATCTAAAATCAACAAACGAATTGCTCTACTAGTATAGAGGCCCTGTTAGGGTAAATTTCGACAAGCGACATGGCCTTGAAACAGCGACATAAGACAGATGAAATGGCGACAAACGACACAAAGATGGATTGAAATTGCGACAACGACGAAGACAAGCACAAATACAATAGTAAAATACCCGATGGGGACAGGGCTTCCCCTTCAATATGTGAAATGAAGGGTCATACGTATCCCCACTAAAAGGGCCTCAGTATACATCTTATAGGACAAAAATTTTATAATTCTGGAAACTAAGCTGGATGAGGATATTTGGAGTATCATTCGGTTGTCCAGTCATTGATTCTTTTATTTAATTCACTTACATCCCACATCGAAGCAATCGACGATATGCTTCCCAGTTTAGGAAATAATTGGATAGTTGATTGCGTGCGATTACGTATCATAATTAGTGACTAAATCTAGTTTGTCAATATGGTCCATATTTTTGTATATTAAACCTCAGCCCTAATGACAACTCTTTCAAAAGGAAAATTCCAGCGTGAATCGTAAAATTATTGATTGAAAAGTAGAATTATTTCTCTTAAGATGCGAGATGATTTATTCGAAAGCCGTAACGGCAATCATATCCTTGCGGTATGATTTTCTGTCTCGGCTATGGTCACGGCAAAGTTTTAAGAGTGTCATTGAGGGTCAATCCAGAGTTTCTCCTTTTTTCTGACTCATACCTTAGAACATTTTCATGATAGCATCCTTTTACAACAACTACCAGACTGGGAGTTTGGTTCGTTTTTCCTTTCTTATTTAAATATTATTTTTTTGATCCTTGTAAGATTTAATATTAATAGTCCAACTATGCATCAGAAAACAAAAGAACTAAAGCACTTTGGTAGCTGTTGTAAAATGAAGCCATCGTGAAAACCAAAGGGCTCTGTGTGCGAAGTCGTGAATTCAGAACTAGATTGAATGAGACACACTAAAGCAACAACACCACCACCAACAACAACAACTTAAATAATTAAAAAAGAAGACAGCAGTTTCCTCGTGTCGTCAAGCGGGTGACGTTAGACCCCCAACAGAGGATTTCATGTTTGTTTAGATCGCGAAGGCTATAAGGAATAGGAAGAATCGGTCAATTAAAATAAAAAGGTTTTGCTATTCAAACAAGTGATTTACTTTAACGAGGGTTGCCAGAAGTGCTTGAAAATTTCTTGTAAAGTCAGCGACTCAAGTGATCTTTGCAGATATCTCTTCGCTTTGACACAACAGAACTGTGCCCTCAAAGACCTATTTCTTCACTCTGAACTGAATTTCACTGTTTAAGTTATCTATTGTTTCTTAGGTGACTCTTGTTTCCGCCAACGGCATATTAGCGTCTTGAAAATGCAAGCGTGAAGGACACGGCAGCCTTTTTGAAATGAAACCTGAACAACTCACAAACCAATCACGAGCCCGCGTTTTGCACGCGGTAGTTAATTTTGTATAGAGTTTACAACAAGGCGAACGAGTGACAGGCACGTGTCCAATCTAATCCAACTGCAGCAAGTTGTTCATTGCGCAAGGGCATTCACTACTTACAATCTATAATCGTTTGTTTCGTTTGTGCGGTTTCGGAAAGATGCTTAGATGTACCTCTAATTTTGAATTATGTGTTTCTTTCCGTAGATGCCAAGAGGTTTCTAACGCATTCTCCTGATGAAAATGGTGCTGATTTTTTGCAATTCAACGCAGACATTCGAAAAAAGAAACTGAATTCATGGGCCACCTGTGCAGATACCCTACAAAGATTATCAGAGCAATATCTCAGCAATCTCAGGTCATTATCACCACTGAAACAGATTTTTATGGCTAGTGACACTTTTCAAAGAAAGGACTTTGAAGAGGAACAAAATGCCCAAAATCACGTTACTTCTCAGACACCACCTCCTCTGTTACATCGACCTGCCAAACGATTCTTGGAGCAAAGTCACGTGAGTGGAATGCCACTGGATCCAAAGCGCCCTCGACAGGAGAATAATTGCAACGTTGTTGAAGAGAACCACTCGAGATCAGTGTCAAAAGAGGGTACTAAGTTTCGGGACGAAATGTTTGAAAAAACATGTTCGCTTGGAGGTTCTCTAAAACAGCTGCGCCCTCCGCCGCCTCTGTTAAAACAGACAGCGATCGACAAGAGTGGACGGGAACCCCGGAAATATAGTCCACAAGATCATTATACTTTTACAAAAGAGGGATACGAGGGTTTCAGTAAAAGTACGTCTCCTTTGAAGAACACAACAAGGATCACGCGCCTTCGTGGTTATGATTCTGACAAGAAAGACACAGTGGAACCTGCACCCAGACAAATAGAAGGTGATTGTAAGTCCTCATGTGGAGGCTTCGCATTTGATCACACAGCAATGCCAAAAATCGTGGCAGTACACTCCATTTCAAAGAACGGGGAAGATTATGACGAATGGGAGAAAAACAAAGCTTTCATTTCCAAAGTTAAATCAGCGCAGAATAGATCTGACGCGACTGCTGAAGGAGCGCAAAAAATTTCTCAAATGACCCGCTTGCAATCCAAATCGGTGGCCTTAGGGAATATTCCAGAAACCCTCCTTCAAGATCCTCGGGGTCCTAACGAGAAAAATCAGTGTACTGTGGCAGATGAAAGAAACTTCGGCTCACAAGTTTCCTTTGAGCGCTATGTGCTTTATTACCTTCTTTCTAAATTTCAAGGAAACGTGGAACAAGTCAAGCGCGTTCTAGAACAGAATTTACTTCAAGAGTGGCTGTCTTTTCGTCAAGGAAATGCGGATCCTAGGGTACAGACCACCAACGGAGTAAATTTTTATGAACTGCGCAAACTCTATGAGTTCTGGTGCCAGTTGCAGAGAAATTCAAAAGCAAATCAGGTTCAAGGCCCCACGAAGCAAACTATCTGGAATGCTCACAATTCGGAGACGAATCAGGCACAAACGCGGGGCGATTCAAACCCTCTACAAAACCAACCAAGTGGCGTTCCGAACTCTCAAAGTCTTCCAAATACTCAAAGTTGTCAGACAGCGGCTTATCCTCGACCCAATCGACGAAACTGTTCTCCAAAAGTTGTATCAGACCAAAGCCAAAACGTCCCTGAGACACCCGCCCATTCTTCGCGAACTCCTTCAAATTTTCAAGAAGGTGTTTATAATAGTGCCACTGAAGGACCTTACGGATCAAGCAACGAAATTCCAGTGCACATTCAAGAAAAGATCTGTGTTTTATCACAAAAGTCATCTAATAGAACATTTGGTCACGACTTTCTTCCCGCTCAAAACACAAATAATTACTTAGCAGAGCCACCAACTCATCTGAGACTCCCAAAATCAACACCTGCAAACCACTTGTCTGATTTCAACGGTAACCAACACACACTAAGCCCTGAGAGGAGCCAAGGAAACACTGTTATCGACCACGTTCCACGTGACGAACGCAAATCACGTGATGAAGGTCAAGCCGAAGCATTTCGTTCTGCTCAAGAGCATGTTGTCAGAAACCATTACGAAGCTTCTGAACGCATGCACAGCCAGTCGAAGATTGTTGTTCAAGAGCAAGAGAGAACAGATGGCACAAACATTTCGTCTGTTACTCTTATGCACATCTCTCAAACAAAGTTAAAGCCAACTCAGGCGGGGAATTTAACTTTGACACCAACACACAACAGTCGCGCCAAATCAAACGGTGAATCTGGCCAGTCACAGCATGTGTTGAAACACGCTAATCATTTAGAATCCAGCAGCAAAAACGTTGTATGTGGGCAAGAAACAAAGGCAAATTATTTATGGCGTTTTAAAGGGGGCAAGCTAATAAGCGACAGCATTCCGAGCATTAACGATAAAGAACCAACTTCAGAAGTCGGCATTCGCAATGTAACTTCCGTTCAGTGCAAAATCCCTGACGAAAAGCTAACTTGGCAGTCAAAAAGCGGATCGCATACTTCCGGGCAGCAATCTCACCACAAATTTACAGCCTCGACGCCAAGTTTACCAAGCGATAGGAGTTGCAACGTTCAATCAAGCAAGACATGCGATCAAACACTCGCTCAGCAACACAAGAAAGTGTGTGGGGCGGCTGCTTCCGGCAAGCCGTGTTTCTGCGTTTTGGAACCTAAGAGTGGAGTACAAAGCGTGCAAAATAAAAGTGATCCAATCCAATGTTTGCAGCAGTTGTTAAGCAGAACAGATAAAAGTTCACCAAATGCAGCGCCCTCCTTGTCAATTCAACGTCAAAATTCAGACTTTAAAGTTAAAGACTGTAGGAGAATTTCTGCCACCCCTACTACCTTGCAGACAAGGCAACAATATCATGCTGGCCTCAATACCACACGCAACGTACAAGACACCCAACAATGTCAAACTGGCCTTCAAGCTCAGGCATCCCAGCACTATGCCAGCCTCAGTAATTCACATGACGCAGGTGCTCAACAAACCCCTGATTGTCCTCAAGAGCAAGGTAGCCAATCTTCTCTCAGCCTCAGAAATTTACCTTACGATCAATTCAACCAACAAGCCAATGTTGACCCAAACATTTTGAACAACGAACAAGATACCCAACAATCGTACACTGGGGTCACCAACTCAAGTAATTCACTGGCAATCAAGCAATCTTATGCTAGTCAGAGAATTTGTCCTAAGACGCTGGCAAGTGATCAATTCAGTGCTGGCTCCAACGTTTTAAGTGGTGCATGGAATCACCACCAATCTTTTGTCAGTCACAAATTTAACAGTAATACACAGACAAGCCAAGAATCCAATACACAACACATTCCAAGTATTTGGCAGGCAAGACAACAATCCAATACGAACGTGAACATTTCAAGTTGCGCACAGGAATACTATAAACCTAATAGTATCCACAAAAACTACACAAATGGACAAGCAAACCAATCGTGCAGATTGGCAGGCGTCAATGCACAAGGTAAACAATCTTACAACAGCTTCAGCATTTCAAGTAGTTTACAGGGAAACCAACTGACTTCCCCTAGTCTTGATTATTCAAGCAATTCACAGCTAAAGCAACAATCCAGCACTCGAAACAAGCTTTCAAGCAACACACAGGGGAACCAGTCTCATGTTGACTTCAGCAGTTCAAGTACTGCACATGAATCCCAAGAAACGAGCATTTCTCCAAGCAATACCTGTAATACGATCCCGGCGAGCCAGCAATCCAGTGTTAGTCTTTGTATTGCATCTCATGTAGGGGCAAACCAGTCGTCTAAGGCGAACCTCAGTGTTTCACAGAATGCAGAACACAATCAGCAAACCGTTAGTCTCAAAAACCTACTTAGCGCACAGCCGAATCAGCGATACAACGAATGCCTTCGTATTCTAACTAGTGCACAAGAAAACGAACAATCGAATTCCAGCTGTCATGTTGGACGTAATACACAGGCAAGCAGTCCATCAAATGCTGCAAACCAGACAAATAAGGAATTCAAAGCAAACCTTGATATTTCATGCAAATCACTACCAGGCCGACAATCTAGTCCCAGCTTCCATATGTCCCCAAATACAAAACAGGCAAACCAACAATCTGTTGCCAGCCTTAAAGCATTGCTTGCTGCACAGCCTAACCAGCAAGCTAATGAGAGTTTTCAAGTTTCTCGTAATTTAAAAGGAAGCCAACATCCCAATTCCAGCTTCAAAGTTCCATGTAACTCAAAGGAGGCGAATCAACAATCTGGTGTCAACCTAAAAACCATGTTTGCTGCACAGCCTAATCAGCAACCCAATTCCAGCTTTAACGTTTCACGTAATGCACAAGCAATCCAAAAATATGACACTATTCCCAAAACTTTATCTGTTGAAAAAACGAGCCAAAATTCAAATGCCAGCCTCCGCGTTTCGCAACCCTCTGCAAAAACAATGACCAAGATAGCGCCTAAGGTTAATACAACACCAACATCATCACCAAAACCAACTTTATCTACCAATCCCTCCCACCAAGCAACAAAATGGAAGAAAACCCAAAACGCAGTTATTGCCAAATCTGACAAAGTAAAAGAGAAGCAATGCAATTTTCCGGGATCTCTTGCTCCGAGGAAACAATACACCTCACTTCAGCAACTGGCCAAAAAGGTCGTGGAAACTCGCGAAAGATATGAAAAGGAAAATATTCCCTGGAAGAAAAAAATTCTAAAATCTCTTGAAGGAGTGCTGATGAAACGGCTGAGAAAAATCGAGAGAGAGACTGGGGAAGAAGCTGAACTAGGCAGCGAAGAAAATTCAGCGACTGAAGGAATAACAGCGGTAGAAAATAACAAGAAGTAGAAAGTATATAGTATGAAAATTAAATTTCGAGTAATTTCAAAAATGATGAATTGTAACTCTTTCTGGTATTAATAATAAAATGAAATAAGATAAAATATTCCCGAATATTCCAGAATATGTGTCTTTCGTGACGTATTGTAATGTTGTGTAAATAATGATGGCTGTGGAACAGAAGTTTGATGTGGTTTACGTCAAGCAACGGCCCCACCCCACCTCCCTTAAAAGTCTAAGTATCAAACGTCAAGCGTCAAACCACATTTCTACCGCATCTAATTCCGTTCATTTTTCTTAAGCCAGAGTGAGTTTGGCAGAAATTCAGCTGTTGATTGGGATGAGGGGCTTAGTCTGCCACGCAGGGCATAATAAATTTGTACGTGTCCTCGCAAAGCATTATGTTCATCTATTTATAACGTACAGATTTTATTTGTTACGGTAAACTATTTGACGTTGGAATCAATGCTTATTGGTTGTGTCAACTTTGTGACAAAGAGCATCAGCATCAGGAACTTCGGCCAACTTAAGTAAGTGAAGCGAATTCGTAGAGGAAACCTAAGGACTTACAACACACTAAAGAGATTTTAGCACCACGTTTTCGGCAATTGTTTGCTGTCTGCTGTTTTAACCTTTACCGTCAGCGTTTTTCCCTTAGAAAAACGCATTTTTTACCGCTAAAGCGGTTTTTGAAGTGCTATGGTGCCAAATGCCACTACACTTTGCTACAAAAGCGTTTTCTTACATTCTAGCTCAATTTTGAGCCAGCTTTCGTTGAAAATTGTACATTATTTTGGTTTCACGCATGAGCATAAGGATGAAATGAATTTGCTGATTCATTTCTAATTTTTTCTCGCTTCTTTTGCTTTCCTTTTTCTCTCCCTTTCTTTTCTCTTTATCTTCTACCCTTTATCACCTTTCTATCCACTGGAAAAGTTTTGGCCTCAGTCCTTCTAAAAACCTGGAAATGGAACATTGTTCAACTAGGTGACTTGGCCTATTTTACCACCAACTTTGCAGCCAAAATTGGACACATTTTTCTGGTATAGCTCTGCCAGAATTTGGTCGATATTCAAAATGGACACACGTATGGATGGATCTGTCCTTGCTGCGCTAGCTGCTTATCAAAACAATCTGATGACGTCAAAAATGATGACGTCACAAGTGGCTCAATGGTTCCCGACTTCAACGTCGGGAAAATACAACTCTTGACGGAAAAGAGTTAAAGTAGCAAAAATATATATACACAAAAGTCGAGCTTTTCAACTTTTAACTTAAGGATCAGCTGGTGGTTGGAAGCGGCTGCGTATTTTGAAGGCTTTTTTCGTTAAAGCATAGACAGCCTCTGTAAAGATGACAGCCAATTAAGCATCAACTGTCATTTGTTTTTTGTTTTGTTTTGTTTTGTTTTTTGTTTTTTGTTTTTTACTTTTTTTTCCTTCCTATTTGAGTGAACGTTGACAGTTAACCGGTTATTTACAAACAAGCAAAAAACAAAAAAATGGGATTGAACACAGGAACGAAATAATAATAATAATAATAATGATAATAATAATTATGATAATAATAATAATAATAATAATAATAATAATAATGAATTTATAGAGCGCTATTTATAGTGCTATCCAATAGCACTAGAAATAGCGGAAAAGCACTAGAAATATCCAAACGGAAAACGCGAAGTGAAAATGCCAGAATGATAAATCTTTCTATTAGGTACCTTACTTATGCCTCTCCAAGCTCCGAAATTTTCCGAAAATTTGTGAAGACGGCTGGAAGTTACTCCAAAGAGCTGATAAACTTTCATATTATTCAATACGTTCTTCAATTTTCTCTTGCTGGGGTTAAAGTTCTTCACTTCATGTGAAGAACCGGGGCCAAAACTCTTTCACGAATTTTCGTTAAACGCGACCTGAAGTTGTCAAAGACCACTTGCTGTGAACATGTACGTCCTAAATTGGAATGGCACTAGTGTACAACTGACTAAACTCCTAACGAAATTGTACTTCCCTTGTGGCTAGCATATAAATGGGGAATTACACCTCTACTTTACCTAGTTTAATCTTCTTACCTCCTCCGTGTGTGAATGTGTCACCTGCGCTGCCCCGTACCCAGGCGTCTCAAATGTGTCGGAAAAAAGCAGAAAAGAAGAGGCCGATGAGTAGCTCGCGCAATGGAACATGGGAAGGTTAGTGCTTCCTTGCGCTCAGTCAATCTCGGGCTCGATCCGAAATCCGCTAGAATGCGCCTGGGAACGAGGGAGTCATCTGAGTATTTTCCAAAGTGTGCTTTCAAAATTATAAGTACCTGCTTTTTTTCGGAGGCATTGCATTAGTTGGGTGTTACATTGTTAGAAGCCGAGGGCCCTGGATCAATGAAAATCTGTAAATCCCATTCAGGTCGTTTCAGCTACTTTGCTTTGATTCTTTTGACGCTCATACAGTACCAACACAGCGAATTTCCGTATGGTATGGCTTAATATCTGGATCATGACATATATACAAAAATGAAAATAAAACGACAGCTCTCTGAGGTATATTCAGTAGCCAGGCGACATCCCCGTCTCAACAAAAATATATAAACTATATGCCAGTTGGTGCAACCGAAATGATCATAGCTGTTTTTACCTCGAAAGCACTGTTTACGTTAACTTTAGCCTTATTTTCTGTTTTTTATGGGTAACAACCAGTGGTGTATTTGATCTCTAACAAACACTCATCTCTAACAACGTGCACTTTTGACAACTTCCCCGCTGGTGAAAGGAGTATTTCGAAGAATGGGCAGTAGTCCTTTCAAGTTTTTCATTAGGGCGAAGAAATTGGCGGTATCAGTTATGGAAGTGTTGAGACTTTTTAAATTTCAGATACCAAGTCAGAGTCAGTGATGAGCGGAGGAGATTGAAAGTAAAGCATTCAGTCATTCATTCGAATGAATAACAGCGATTCGTTTAAAATTTAGAAATCACGGCGCCTCTTTCAATCAAAAGGGAAAACGTTGTACTCGTTATAGTCTTCTATAATGTCGCTCTGCGTTAACGCTGTTGGTGTTGTTCAAGTTACAATCGGCAAGCGACCAAAAAGCACGTCGACTCACCACATGAAACCTCGTTAACATCGTTCTGGTTGATGCCATGTTGTTATTTATACATAGTTACCACTCAGCTAACAAGAGGGCGGAACAAAGAATCTGTCACGTTTTACGTATCGCTGGTTTCCAGTTCCCCTATAAGACCAACATGTAGGTCACCATAAGAGCAAACAAAATGTGAGTGACGTCTTAAAACTTCAAACTGGGGGGATTTATGATAATCGTTGTTCTGAGTTTTGCAGATTGTTTTGACGAGTCCTTTTAAAGGTAAGCGAAAACATATATCTTCGTCATATCAATGATATGTTTTAGCTGGTGGACACAAGAATCAACATAATAACAAGGATCGGAGTTAATGAAGGATGAAGGAGAATGTCTTAGCAATCAGCGTTTGCTGACCTTAGAATGGTACGCCATTTTTTCCAGAAAAGTACAAGACTGCTGTAACGTATTGAGTCGTCTAATTTCCTAGCTTGTAGAATTATTCCGCGTTGTTTATAAACATAAAATGTTTTCCAGTATTGTGTTAAAGATCGAGTTATCAAGTGATTGTTAGTGCTTCATCGTCTCGTTTCATACAATTCACCTTATTTCGGGGAACTGGGTGAAGTAAGATACACTGTTACCCTTCTTATGTGAAACGATTTCTATCAGGAGAATGAAACTGAAGGGACGGTGGCCGTATTTCTCAGGCTATCTTTTAAGCTGAGGAAGAATCTTTTAGTTCAATCATTAATGATTTAACACAAGTTCTTTCACTATGAAATATGACAGAAGCTAAATTTGGCGGGAAAGGCCAAGTGAAAGCGACTTCGTCCGAATCTCGCCAAACCAAGTTTTAACTAAAATCAAATTTATTTTTTTCATTTGACAAACCAACTACCATAATGACTATTTGGGTTAAACATATTATTGGGGGTTTAGTGTTTGTCACGAGGTACCGGTTTGTCAACAGGCTCGCTTTGGGAAAATTTGTTTGTTTTTATGGTTGAATACGACCACCCGCCACTAAAACAATGGTTTGGGAACGAAGCGTTTTACGCTTCACTTAATAGCTTTTAAAATTTCTTAGGCGTAAAATAAGGGCTAATTAACGGAAA
The DNA here is from genome assembly GCA_964017195.1 of Siderastrea radians. Classification (NCBI taxonomy): domain Eukaryota; kingdom Metazoa; phylum Cnidaria; class Anthozoa; order Scleractinia; family Rhizangiidae; genus Siderastrea; species Siderastrea radians. Next base: position 22,698,519 of record OZ024895.1, read on the forward strand.
AATTAAATGGCCAGCCTGTTGTCGTGATTTTGTTTGATAAACTGTGAACTGACAGGATAACTTGACTTAAACATTCGCATGAAAAAGAAACCTCTGGTTACCGGGGTAACTGCGAATGCTCATCTTGAATAGGTTGGCCTGGAAGAGGGAAGGGACAAATGAGTGACGCGTTCCTAGACTATCTGTGTGACCGACAAATTAACAACCTTTTTGGCTATGCAATGTTTTTCGCATTGACAATTATTATCATTAAAAAATAAATCAAGTACGTTAGTTCAATTGAAGGTTTCTGGCGGCTGAGAGTTGGCAAGGTTGAGTTGACCCTGGCTGGTCGGTCAGTCCGAAGACTGAATTACTATTGAATAATAATTTTTACAAGAATATATCGTTAAAAAAAAGAATAATAAAAATTACTAAAAATTACTACAACAATTTCTAAAACCACTATGTACATAACTAAGTATAAGGTACTAGAACCTATTTAGAAAACTTATTAATCGATTGAGTTCTGTGTTAGTTCTGATCTCGTCTGATCTCGTCTCAGGCCCCCTAAACGTTTATCCTAATTTTCGACCGACTGTCCCGGGAGCGTGCGCGAATAAAAAATACCCAAAAGTACAAACCATAACTGGAAATGAACTTCTTTCCCTGACATCCCCTGTCGAATAGATCGGTCACTGCTAAAATACTTACACTAAACCAATTATACTGTTCAACCTAGGTTTATACGAACTTTACTTTTTGGCAGTTGCTTGATCATGATCAGGCTTTACAATCCCTCTGCCTCTCAGAGGAGAGGCATTTTTTCATTGCAGTTGTTAAATTTAGTGCTAAAATAAATCAATGCCCTAATTTTGCAGGTGGTGACCATGAAACACAGTATAGCGAAGTATACAAGAAATGGCCGTCAAGTTTTAGGCAATTTGTCGATAGAAGACTTGACGAATGGAAAGAACAGACTTGTATACTGATTCTTCTGATTCCGAGGATATAAGCTTGGACAACTACAACGTAGGCAGGTAACTCCTACTTAACATTCACTAGCCTGCAATGCAAGCGTATTGTTTGGGCCAGCGAACACAATAGCCGCCATCTTGGATTTTAAAAGAAGAGGAAGATTGGGTAGAGTAGAAAGAGCATCCAAGTAGGAGGGGATACCCCGCCCCTCTCCCCAGCTCCCTAAAATTTGCAAATCCAACATGGCGGGTGCGATGAACCGAGATTTTGGCACTCGCACGTCCCCGAGAAACGCCTGTATTGCAGGCTAGACATTCACATTCCGACAGTTCAGTTCAAATCATAATAAATTTGATGTTTGAAATCTTTTCAAGAGTAATCACAGTCAAACGATATTCTGGAAAACTGCAATCTGCAATCTATGAGCTATTTTTCTCTTGCTATCAGCTATGTGCGATGAGCTACGATCTAAAAGCTCAGCTTTTTGTTGACTGTACGGTGAAACCAACACGCGAAAAAGAAAGCACATTTGAGCAATTAAAAGACATGTAACCGAACGCAATGAACAAATCACAGCTTTGAGCAAAAACATGCGAACAACTCCGACATGCTAGAAGTAAAATCAAGCGGTGTCAAGCAAGTATAGTGAAGTGGGAATAAAGCCAGTTTGACGGGGGGAGTCACGATTAGTTTGGGTTTTGCACCTGAGTAGTTGGCAAAAAAAACATTACGTTGACTGCTATTGGTTGATGTTTTTAAATAGTTCTTTGATTCCGTGTTCAAATAACGGCAGCGGCGACGACGACGACGACGGCGAAAATTTTGATGATGATGATGATGATGATGATGATGATGATGATGATGATGATGATGACCAGCACAATTCTTAGTTCATCACAAATTAATTTAGTGATTGTAAGCTAGTTTTGTGATTTATTCCATTATCAACAGAAAGTCGAAGGTACCTTGGGAAAATAGCTAGTTCGAACGTTGTACTTGTACTCAAATTCATAACTGTTATCTGTTCTTTAGGTCCCTATATGCCCATTGTCTTTTCGGTGGAATCAGATCTCGAACTAAGTGTTACGTAGTTCTTTGGTCAGCGGCTTAACAACCCAGCATGGGCTGACCGAGGCGCATGACTCCTCTTAGGACATTGACTAGAGTCATGCTTTGAAGGATCGAATGAGCCTGCAGTTTCTGCCGAGTTTACTAAGCAGTTGATGACGTATTGTAATGACAACAAGTTACCAGACAACTTTCACTGTTCAATGTTGAGCAGTAACGTCAGTAGGAATTCGACAATGAATTCTTTGGGAGTATATTACAAGAGGATTTGACATCAACGAAAAACGAAAGCAGCGACTGAAAATGGATATCGCAAACTACGATTCATAATTGAAAGTTAAACAGAAAGACCCGTTTGCAAATTTCTTCTCTTCAGTTCTGACGAGACCAAGACAATAAGCGAAAGAACGTTAGGACATTTAATTTTTCCTGCGCTTTTAGTTTACCGATGGAAAACGAAAGCAATATTAAAATACATTGTCTGGATTGGACGCTTTCGTCCGTTCACTATGTTGTCACACAGCTAAAAATTGCTGAATTGGGCACCCGCGTGTTTTTCGCACGGGTGATACAAAGCCACACAAAAATAATCCACTAAACTAGTGAGCGAACGGTGTAGGATTTAAAGCAAAAAGACCAGAAATTATCGTCAAAAGTTGCACTGCAGAAGGGCTCAGGGCTTTTGAGAATGTATCACCTTCGGAAGAGGACAATAAGCGCAGATGTCTTTTACCTCTCAGGCCGACAATAACAGGTATCAGCATTCTTTCCTAAGAAAGAAGACCTGTGATAATTTGACGCTGTTCTGATTTTACGCCTCTGTGCACAGAGGAAAAAATCCTGTTCACCCCACGGGATTTTCTCTTTCTCCAGGTTAGCAAGCTTAAACACGGAGACTGAAGATTCAAGTGATGGAAGCGACTCAGAAAACAGATTTGCCAGGCTGGATTCCGACAACAGAAAGTAAGGGGCACTTGACTTGCCAATTTTCAGCTATGAAATATTTATGGTGATTTAATTACATAGCAGAAAACTGAGCCATTTGAAGAGTAATTTCCGTGAAGTGTTTAGAGAGACAATTAGAAAATTAATGCATTTTTGTCCATATACTTAAAGCCCTATACTAGAATACTAATGCTACAATTTGTACCAAAATTAAGCAAAACATTGACCTCTCTAAACGCTGCAAAAGTCCCAAGATTTAATCATGTTATACTCGAAAAACGAAATGATTTATTACAGTTGCTGTTTAGAATGAATTATATTCGCTGTCATGAATATTATCTATCTTCTCTTAGTTCACGATGGTGAGAATCGGTATAACATTAGCATTGGCGCGCGTTTGATCTTTCTTATCTATAATGCCTACAGCACAGGTGGCAGAGTGAAGTGGCTAAACTATGAAACATAATCGTAGATACAGGCACTATTTATTGGCTATTTTACCTTGGGAAACGAAGAGAAAACCAAACAAATTAAACAACTCGTGAGACAAACGAATAGACGTTCATCTTGCCTAACTCGGTAGCAGTCAGCCAGTTATTTTTTTGACTTGTCAATGGATATTTACCTCCGTAAAGAGCGGACACAGAGGGACAATTTTATTTTTACCATTCCAGGTAACCTTTGCTAATTGACAATAGTAAAATGGCTCAGTACAATCGCATTAATACATGCTAACTAAAATACAGGTGTTGTTCAGGGAGCGATCCCCAAAATCTATAGTGCTTGATATCACTGTACCATGTACCTTATAATAGGAAATTAACGCTTCATGAAATTAACACAAATGTAAAACTTCGCGTTAATTTAGGTCGCGTTAATTTTTGTGAGCGTTAATTTCTACGTTGTTAATTATGGATCCATTCCAGACATTCTTGACACCTACAAAACCATAGCTTTCCTACATTTAAGGAGAATTTAACGCACATTGCCTGTAAAGAAATTGCCTCACACACCTGTAGATCTGTTTTGTTCGTGATTTTTAAATTCAGTCATGAATAAATTTGTTCTAGTTGTAACCACAAAGTGTTTCTTTGTGATAATCGCGTTAATTTCCCTCATTTTGAAATTTTACCCCTCTTTCGCGTTAATTTCCTTTATTGGCGAGTAATTTTCCCTTCAATTCGCGTTAATTTAAGTCGCGTTCATTTCAAATACCTTAATTAACACAAGCGTTAATTTCCTATAACAAGGTATATGTCGTGGATAAGAAAAGTGGGTTGAGAGCTTTTACAGAACTGCATGCACAAAAAGTAGGCCAATTCAACGATGAAATTTACCCATTTGATCACATACTTGGATGGGTATTTATCTCATGGGTAAAGGAGATTCAAACAAAAGGTTTCAGGTAATTACGAGCTAGAGATCAAACAGCAGCTGCCAGAATCATGGTACTCTCATAATATAATAATAATAATAATAATAATAATAATAATAATAATAATAATAATAATAATAATAATTATAGTAATGATGTATATACAAGGCTTAAAAAAGATAAAAAGGGGGGTATAAACAATTAAAAGGAACCAAACGTTTTCGACAAGTATGTCATCATCATCATCAACCCTGATGATGACATACTTGTCGAAAACGTTTGGTTCCTTTTAATTGTTTATACCCCACTTTTTATCTTTTTTAGCCTTGTATATACATCAATTATAGTAATAATAATAATAATAATAATAATAATAATAATAATAATAATAATACCAACTGACACTGATACTGCACTACAAATAGTACAAAGGGGATTTAGGGTGGATGGAAATAAACGAGCTAGGATACCTTATTATAGGAAATTAACGCTTGTATTAATTAAGGTATTTGAAATTAATGCGTATTTAAGGGAAACTACCCCCCAATACAGGAAATTGACACAAAAGAGGGTGCAAAATTGCAAAATAAGGGAAATTAACGCGATAAACACAAAAAAACACTTTTTGGTCCAACTGGAACAAAATTAATTCATGACTGAATTTAAAAATCAAGAACAGAACAGATCTACAGGTGTGTGAGGCAATTTCTTTACTAACAACGCGCGTTAAATTCTGCTTAAATGTAGGAAAGCTATTGTTTTGTAGCTGTCAAGAATGTCCGGACTGGATCCAGAATTCGGGATTAAAATGATAGAAATTAAGGTCGCGGAAATTAAGGCTCCACCTAATTAACAACGCAGAAATTAACGCTCACAAAAATTAAAAGGTATTCTTCTCGACCGAGACGGTGCCAAGTCCCGGACGAAAATTTAGACTGTAATGCATGGTCGTGTCCAAACGTAAGGGGAGAAGTTATTTATATTTCGCCCGCATTAGAATTTTGCCATAATTTATACTCTCCCACATAAAGCTGATAGCTAAACAGTTTTGCCTTTGTATTTAAATATAATAAATAACCGGATATGGAGGGTTTACCGAGTTAGTATGTGGAGAGTAATTTTGCTTAAGCTTTATAACTTTTTGGCACATGTTTACGTTTATTTATCTATTTATTTATTTATTTATTTATTTATTTGCTAATAATTACAGAGACGCCCCGCCTGAGACACCACAAAAACACAATGGAACCACTCCTGAGACAACGGAGGTGTATACAGATGATACCCAGGCACACAACTCTAGAGATGCTAAGGCTTCCCCAAAGTCAACACCCAGTAATACAAAGCACACCCGTGAGGGAGACCCAGGAGAAGAATCTGGTGGTTCTCCGGCCGCCCGAGCCTACTCCCCAGGGGAGGAAAACGAACTGTTTTCGACCGAATACGTTGACAAGTTGGTGGCCTCATTTTGGTCCAAAGTCGATCAGAAGATTGAGACAGTTGTTTCGCAATACCATTCGAGCCCGCAGGCCGGCCAGCAGGCTAATATACAAGAAAATGCGCAGACAAAGACGACCGAGACAGAGGATAAAGAGAATGGTAAAACAAGAATCAAAGAAGAATAATAGTGTTTCTTAAACTAAAATAAATCAGCAGTTTGAGGAGGCGTAAGCCTTCTTCTGGATAAACACATTGCGGTTTATTTCACCTGGGTCTTTATCATGCTTCTTAGTTTAAACTGGGAATCCCGAATAATTTTCTGCGGATATTTACTGTTCAGCGAAGTTGGCAGCCAGTTTTTTAAGAGCGAAATTCGAGAAAAATGGTGAGCTTATCCATCAAATCGATCTCATCAAATCAGTATTTTCCCTAAAAACCATGGGCATCAAGAACATTTACTCATATTTAGTGTTTTACAGCGCTGTTTTGTTGACAAGTACGTTGATTTTCTCGTCTTCCTATCGTATCGAAAACTGTGGGATATTACGTGGAAAACATCATCGGATAAGTCTTAGCTTTATAATTTAGGGTATGTTTGATGCATTTTGGCCAACTGCTCGCATCCAAAAGTATTATATGTTATTGCCGTGCAGAGAGATACATTGTAATCTTTCAATTTAATTATCAATTTGTAATGTTTACTCACCTGTCTACTAACCTTCCACGCTTACTTTTTAAATCTATTCTGCATTTTTTTTGTCGGATCTCTCGTTTTGAAATATTAAAGCTTGTTTTACCAATACCATGGGGCTAAAGAAGCATGTTCAGTTTAAATTAACTTTAAGTTACACAAATAAAGTTACATTACTCACAATGAACTAGTCCTTTGTCTTTTCTGGTCGTTTTACCCCACATACTTCGCTGCCAAATCTTGGAAACACTTGATTCATTCGCCCGGGCTTGTTTAGTCTAGGTAACCACGCGCGCTTTTCACAAATCCGAAGCGCGGACGCTAAGCACTTGGAGAAGAGCTTAGCGCTCAATCCGCCCATCCGTATCAGAGTGTTTTCCAAGCTTGCGTGCCGAAATAAATGGGAGGCGGAGGCGGAGGCTGGGGTGAGTGAACGACCAAAAAAGACAAAGGACTACTTCACTGTAAGTCAAATATAACGAGGGAGCTGTTTTGCAGTGTCACATTTCTTACATCTTTCTCTTTATAGCTGAGAGGTGTCCTATGTCCAAGTCCCCTGGTGGGATTTGCGTCTTTGTCCTTTTTATATTCCAGGTAAGAATTTCTTTGCAATGAAAAGTACTGCAGAAGTTCAGATACTGTTCGTAAGAGCCACAGTATAAGTTGCCTATATCGCAGTCTCATGTCGCAACGCGTCTGGCTTGGGGGAAACACGAGGGAAGAAACATAAATGCAGAGGGCACGCGAGGCGTTGTGGCCAATATCGAAAAGAGGAAGGAGAGCGCGTTCCCTGTTTTGTTTGTTTGTTTGTTTTTTGTTCTTATTTTGGGAGGGGCGCAGGGGACTGGGGACAAAGCAGTGGTTGTCCGTAACGCAGGTTTTAACTGCATCAGTGAGTGCGACTCGAATTAACGAGACTTGAAAAACTACGAAAACATTGCACTATATTTCATGCTGCAAAATCTAAGAATTTTGTTTAGGCTTTTGAAGCTTTCATATAAATGAAAAAATTTCTTCTATTTTTTAGTTAATTAAGAAGATTTGCGTCCTTTCCAAAGAGAAAATAAAGAGCAGGGGAGAGGTCAGTCTAGTAACTTTAATTAACCCTTTAAACCCTGCTATAAAAATGAATATTCTCCTTACTGTTCTCCATGCATTTCTGATGGAACTAGTAAGGAGAATTTGTCTAAATATCAAGACACCCTATCCTCGGTGATCACTTCCTTTATTCTTATCACTTGAATGTTTGAACAAGCGGTGAGTGACGATGTAAAGAGAAATTTCATTTTCGTCACTGTTAGGGCTTAAAGGGTTAAGAAAAAATCACTCACTGGCTGGTGCCAACTGAAAACTCTGAAAGCTGATTAAGACTAATCACTATAAATGATTTGAACCCAGAAGTCATATCATAAGTCGGTAAATTAGGATCGTCGGGGTGAGTGTAGTCCTGAGAAAAAACAAAACTGTCGTTTTGTGCTTCTTGTCTAATCTTTATTTCCACTAAAATGTGCGTTACTAAGATCTAGTGGACTGCCATGATGGTGCATACCAAGAAACGGGATAGTATGTTTATTAACTTAAACCACCGAGGTGGATTCACTATTTTTAAGGTTACCGCAAAATTCCCTAAGCCCTAGGCTTATATTTGTCGAAAAGGCTCGTTTTGGTGGGCTTATTTTTTTCGGGGGGGGGGGGGCAGGGACTTATTATTGGAGGGAGTTTTGTGCCTCAAAAATGGTTCGGCTTATAATAATTATATTTGGAATGGATTTTGTGTCTGAAAATGCTGCGCCAGAAGGTACGAGGTGGAGGACTTGATCTTCCTTACAATTTCCGCCTGTATGATTCTAAGAAATACAAGCACAATATAAGGAATGCAATACGGCAAAAACAATGATAGTACGAGCGAACTGTTGTGGTAAATAAGTTTGTTGTTGTGGTGCGTACATCATTCAGAATTTTATTTACGTAGATGTAATTCTATGGTAGTTTGTGTTGTGACTTATAATCGAAGGGTTACTATTGTTGTAATCGTTTTTAGGATGAACCTAATTCAGGGGGCTTATTATCGGAGGGCTTATTATGGAATAAGATTTGGGTAGCTTATTTTCGGAAGGGGGTGGGTTTATTATTGGAATTTTACGGTATCTCCTATCAATCTCTCAGTCACACAAGAGACAAATTATCCGACTGAGAGGAATTCTCCGTCTTCATGTGAAAACGGCGGCAATGTTACTGTTTTCGGACGGATAATTTTGCTGAATTTTTTTATTAATTTTTTTATTTTTTTGCATTGCAATATTTTAATGTATTCTAACTATCCTTTTAAAACAAAATAATAGGAGTGGTGTGCAGATGGAATGTGGAGGGAAAATCTTAGAGCAATAATCACGCATCGTCATGCCAACTTCACAGTTGTCATGGTAACACTGATGGACTGTTTCCTGGTTATCGCCAACATCCTTGCAGACTTTGAAGTGATCGATGGTAAGATTGCCCGGACAAGCTAGAACAATGTAGCTCAGAAAAATCCTTAGTCGCATGTTTTGGAGGGTTCGTGTAGGAGCTGAATTGCACAAAAAGGGAGAAATCAGTACCTATACTTTAGGAAAAAAATACTTCCCTTGGAAAAGACTCATAAAAGATTAAGCCTTCTTCATATCTGTTTTGTGCCGAGTTGCTTCACTATAACATATAACAACATAACATAACATAACATAACATAACACAACATAACATAACATAACATAACATAACATAACATAACATAACATAGCATAACACAACTTTTAACGTAAAAATAGCATGACAACATAACATAACCTTTATTTAAACGCAATTGATTTCAAAGCATAACAATGCCTGAAGGGTCGTGTATTACCTGTTTTGTTAGCAGTAACGAGCAGTTAGAAATTCTCTTCCACTTTTCATTTCAGTATCCTAAATTGGGTTTTACAGCTCAGAGATAAGTAAGAAAGAATCGGTAAAGAAAGGTTTTCAGATTTGAGAATAACTGAGAAAGATTCGGGAGGATACTACATTTCAGGTTAAGGAGATACGAAAAATTCCGGTTCCGCTTTTCATTTCTGGCAACTGTTTCAAATTAACACGTTGATTTATTGGGCCACGATTACGTATGAAATACAAAGAAGATATGCAGTATTTCGAGTCATTGTTATTAATTGCTGTTATCGAAAGAAACTAGATAAAGAAAACGGATAAGAGACGCGCCGATATGTGAAGAAAATTTCATCAACATTCCGGAGAATACAAAGTAATTTTTTTGAACAACAAAGAAAACAAAAGAACACATCCCTGGATTTGTGTCTTGCAGATCACGGAATCGAGTTTGTCTTCGCTGGTTTTCTTTTTATCAATTTGGCAGTTATGTTCCTGTTTCTTTTTGAGGTATGTTCGGTTTATTTATAAATACTTTGATTGATGACTGAACTCGCATTGTACTGGTAGTCGTTACCATTAAGGAAAATCTCTATTCTTTTATTATTATTGATTGTTTAGAAAGAGGATTCAAAGGTGCTCTAAGGCCTTTTGACACTGGTCTACGTAGATTCTGAAAACACTCCACGTAGAGTAGGAAATAGAGAGAGCGAAAAGATAGGGCAATAGTGTGACAAATAACCCCCCCCCCCCACCCACCCAACTTATTTTTGAACATTTGTTACTCTTCTGTGTCAAATGTCAGCAAGGTTTATTAGTAGAACCACTTTCTGTATCTACTTTTAAGCAGAAACACAGTGGAACGTCAACTGCGCTCAGTAACACGGAAACCGGCGGACCCAAGGTGGTCGTTTTAAACGGCAGTACGTCGAATTAGCATTGGATGGCATAGCATGGGATGGGGGGGTGGGTCTATTGTAAGACAGGATTTTGTGTGAAACAGGGATACTGATCTTCTTTTAACTTCTTTTCAGTGTTTTTTAAGAATAGTTGTTCTCCGAAGAGATTTATTCCAAGACAAGATGGAGGTAATTTTAAATTTTGCGATAAGTAAATTTATATTAATGGCATTTCGTCGACAAAAGCATTTTCTGCTGCTCAGAAGTAAAAAAATTAAGATAGTTTGAGCTCAATGCAAATAAAATGAAATAAAGGTGAGAATCAAAGTTCGGTCACATTTCTCCACACTTGCTCTGTTTTACTTATTTTGTCCGTGTAGGCCATTCCTCCTTCATTCCCCGCCATCAAACGTTGTTTGTTAAACTTATTGACAAACGAACTCAAGGAGTCATTTACTGTGTTGTCAGAGGTTTACTTCATTTAATAAAGTATTGCCCTAAACACGACATTCTCTCCTTGAATGCAGGTATTTGACGTTGCTTTGATAAGTTTCTACTTTTTGGTGGAGGCATTTTCAAGCCATGGTTTCAGGTACCCATTGTGTTAATGGAAGTAGTTGACAAATCACGTCTTAGCTTGAATTGTCAGAGGTCTCCTTCCACCTAACTTACTATGGGCGCACGTGTCTCTCTTGGCCACGCCCAAGATGTGTAGCTTAGAGGAGACAGCTAACGTTTTAGTCTGGCAAGACCCTGCCAAAAGAGCACTGTCCTAGTATGAAAATGTAGTCCACATAAAGGTGGACCTCTCTGGGATTCCAAATTACCATTCCCGGATTTTGCTCAATGATTCTCTACCGACTGAGCTACGAGAGCCAGACAGGAGCAGGTTGTGGGTAACTAAGATGGATGTTCGCGGAAATGAAGATGAGAAAGATACGTGAAATGTTGTGCTGTGCAGCACTTGTTATAAAATTGCGAAACCAAAGGGATAACTTTAAGTGCTGAAAGGAAACCCTAATCTTGATTTAAATTTCTTCTTTTCCTGTTTTCAGCGACTTTGCCCAGCCCTATCCAAAGTACTTACATATGATTGTTATTCTGCGATGCTGGCGAATAGTTGTCATTCTAGAACGTAAGTTGGTATATCTGCAGACCTAAGAGCGCAAACATCTGCAGTGGCAGTTGAAAGTACCAGCTATTACTTTAAGTGCCTATGAAGTAAAAACTAAGTTAAGGTTATTTGAAAGGCCTTTTAAAATTCAGAAGAATGGTGTTGTTGTTGTTGTTGTTGTTTTTTGTTTGTTTGTTTGTTTGTTTGTTTTTATTTTTTATTTTTTTGCAATACCTTCTCAGGTTCTAGAGACATTTAAGTTAACAGGTGGTTACAGCGTGGAGACAAATTATCTCCGGAAATATTGAGGCATTCTAACTGAAACTTAGCACCAGTGATGTATTAAGAATGACACATAGTAACGCATAATTTGCGGTTGCCATGGTAACAGATTAGCTGCCGGCCCTTAGACAATCAATCACCTGACTTCAAAAAACGGACAAATAAAACAATTTTTATCGCGTATGATTCTGTATTTTTGGTTCCGCTTTCTATTTCCCTTTTCCCCTACTTTTCACTAAAACCAACACTCTTTTCCGTTTTTGTAGAACTTCAAGAAGAAAAGGAGGCGGAGTTGAGTGCCATGGAAAGCCAAACAGCAAGATAGCGGCGACTGAATATCGATGGAATGTGATAAGCAAACAAGAAACGTTTGCAAGAACTACATATGCATCACAGTATTCTTAGCTTTAAATTTCTCTTCGTTTACATATGAAAACCAGAGAAGAGAGATAGGATACGATCCTGTTTGAATGTAATCAATCCCTCTATTTGGGATCCAACGCTATGAAATATATATATAGTATATTTATAAGTCAACAAGAGAATACTCTTTTGAAGGAACTGCCGGGTGTTTTTTTTTTTTTGGCATTTTTTAAAGCTTAGTCAAGTAAAATTTACTAAAGAAGGAACGAAGTAAGTTATTTCAACGACTTTTATCGAACTATAGTTGCTTGCGTTGTATCGAGCAAACGTACTATTTTTCTATTCTTTATCGATTAGTGATGTTTATGTTATGCACATACAAAGTATGTTTACGTATGCTGTGGGCTACATAAAAGACGTTAATAATAATGCTTAACTTCTCTGACTTTTGGTTTTTGTGTTTGCGTGGAAATCGACTTTGAAATACTAAGTCCATAATCAACAATCACTGATTCCTATGGTCACATAAGCAATCACATCACATGACAATTTTTACCTACCTAAACGATATTTGTAAGAACTGTTTTTGACAAAATGCTGTATTTATATGCGAGGCGTTCCTTAAAGCATTAAAAGAGTATTATTTGCCTTAGTTTTGTATTTGCAGGCCTGTCGTTGTTTCAGTACCTGGTGAACGTGCTTTAACCAGTAAGGGATCGGAAAATGTTCTCTTCTCTTAGGCACTTGTTTGATAATTCATCATCTATCTAAACAAAACTTATCAAGTGTAACTAGACAATTCTAACACAGCAATCTTAATTTGAATCCTTGGATGTTGTCATTGCTTTTTCAGGCCACGAGTCAAATACGACGCCTAAAAAAAAGGAGACACGTGCGAGGGCTAGGGTAACCCTTTTGCCGTAGTGTACCCCTGGCACTAGGGTTATCCAACCTCCTTGTAAACAGGCCCTAGCTCATTTATTTGTTTGTTTGCTTTTTTGGTTTTGGGGGTTTTTTGGTTTTGTTTTGTTTTGTTTTGTTTTTTCACTTCTTCAGGCCACGTGTCCAATTTTCACTTCGCCATTCTTTGGAAGTAAAGTGTAAATGCTTCATACTTGTTGCCACATATTTCTCCTAATGTTGGTACATCTCTACGATTTTCTGGCTCTCTGAGCGTCACCTGTCTGATTTTATTTATAGTGTATGGTTCTCTCTTTGGGGTATCATTTGTTGTTAAGGTCGACGTCTTTCTTCTGTCATTCAAGTTTTTAAATCTTGCCATCTGCCAACCGATCACTGAAATTTTCCATAAAATGGTTAAGAGACGTTGAAATTGTTCATTCATTTGTTAAACGCTTCGTATTATTCGCGTTCCTTCAATAACGCTGACGACGTCGTTCTGAAATATCGAATTTTATATTAAAGTAGCTTTTTTGCAGTTACAATAGTACACCGGTACTTTTAAATGTAACTTTGAAGATGCCAACTTCGGAAATGCAATCAAAAGAGGGTGACTTTTTTTGAATGATACCGAAAGCCCCAGCTAATAGAGAAATCAAAACAATTCTTTTCGTGTAAAATGTAGGACCCAAATGTTTCAAAAAACTTGATCACATATTTTCACAAAACATTTTCAATGGAAAACGATGTTCGATCGTTTAGCCGTGGCTTTTAAAAAACTGCAGATTAAAATGTAAATTATCTTCAATAATCAAAATTCACATTTTGTTCTCATTAAGAAAATGGACCCTGACTTAAATAGAAAATTTGACAAATCAGATGTTTTATGATTTAGGGAGATTGAAAAGACCGAGAATATTAAATGAAATCTTGCAAAATTTGTAATAACCTGTGAAAAATTGAATTATTCAAATTCACTGATTTGTTTGTACAATTTTTATTTGCAAAAACCAGGATGCCCGGTACTATATATTTGTCTATTTGGAAGATCGAGAGATTGTCCCAAGCTAAATACAAACAAAGGATTACGTTTCGCATTAACTCGCTAAAAGCATTAAGTCACATTCGGTAAGGTATTGAAGTAGTGGGTTTTTCTTCTTCTGTAGCCATTTCTTTAGGCAAGGTCTCGTTTGGAGTCAATTACAAATTGAGACCAAGAAAATCAATTTTCTACCTGACTGAAAATTTTAATTTGGGCAAAAGATGCGGAATATAAACAACTTTGGAAGTACTGACACCTGCCAATTGAAGATCTACAGGATCTAGAAGTCAGTGAGAATTGATATAAAGCCTTTTTGGAATCGTTCACTCGGCTGGAAAGTGCCCCTTCTTAACCTGAAAAAAAATTCAAGACCTGAAGAGAACAGTAATCGGCTGTTACATTTGAATACAAGAAGCTACACGAAGGCAGTGAGAATTGATATACAGCCGTTTTAGAATCGTTCGCTTGGCCGGGAAGTACTCCTTCTCAACCTGAAAGAGAACTTAATACGAGGAACGAGCTGTTTCATTCGAATACAAGTCACTACACCAAGTTAGCCAGAAATGACTGACATCGACACTTTCGACGCTGGAATCTGTTGGGGGTTAATTAGCTCCTTCAGTTCAAATGAAAAAGAACTAAAGACCTGAAGTGAAGTGTCAACACAACGCACACAAAGCGATCAGTTTTCAGCTGTTAAATTTGTCAGCTAGAACTGCCATCGAGCCTTCGATGCTGAAGGCTTAGGTCGGAAATTGTTACTTCTGTCAAACTGTAAAAGAACTACAAAGACCTCTAATTTTCCAAATGGATACAAATATTTCCCAAATCGCTCAGAACGAAAACGACTGTTACTTAGAAAACAAGACCTTGATTCACACTCGAGGCGCGGTGCTTTTCTGCTTTGCCAACTCACTGTCCAGTTTGGTGGCGATATCTGGCAACCTTCTCATTATGGCTGCCATTTCCCAAACAACCACGCTTCAAACGCCGACGTACTTCCTCGTCTCATCAATGAGCTTCGCCGATTTTCTCGTTGGCTTGGTTGCGGTCCCACTGTGGATTGCAAGAGCGATGCTAAACATTACCGAAACCACTCACGTTTTATCCATTATTAGCGACTTCGTCACCATACAGACATTAATGGCGTCTACGTACGGTCTATGCAGTGTCACCATTGATCGCTACATTGCCATTACTTTGCCTTACAAGTACATCAATATTGTCACTCCCAAAAGGTGTTTCGTGGCCATTTTCACTTCCTGGGCGTTCACCACGACATTAGCGAGTTTTCGCTTTCTCGTGAACAAGAGATCCGAGCTGCCGAAATTCTACGTGTCAGCAGCAGTTTTCGGCATCATTCTCCCGATTGTTGTCATCTGTTTCTGTTACGTCCGCATCTTTAAAGCCGCAAAAGCGCAAAGAACGAAAATCAATTCTTTCACAAAGAACTTGCGTGCTGCAGATTCGCTAAAGCAGCACAAAGCTGCCTACACCATCGCGATAATAATTGGGTTGTACATGATATTTTGGACGCCAACATTTACTCTATCATTCCTCGATTTCACCCTGCCCACATGTTTTTACGATGCCTGGCTCGCCACTGTTACAATCTCGTTGGCCAATTCAGCTCTAAACCCATGGATATACGCGGCTCGTAACAAGCAATTTTGGCGAGCTTTCAAACGACTTCTTTGCCCGTTATAGCGACCGCAGGTTGAGATGAACGTGGAACCAAGGGATGACTACCATTTGGAAATGATAAAAGTGGGACAAGTACCTTTAGAGAGACCGATAACACGGTAACACTATAAAAAATAACAAGTTTGCACTAGGAGCATCAGCAGATTCGCGTTGAGAAAGGAAAGAAACAAGAATCGATTGAAACCCCGACGTGGAACCAAGGGATGACTACCATTTGGAAATGATAAAAGTGGGACAAGTACCTTTAGAGAGACCGATAACACGGTAACACTATAAAAAATAACAAGTTTGCACTAGGAGCATCAGCAGATTCGCGTTGAGAAAGGAAAGAAACAAGAATCGATTGAAACCCCGACAGGCAAATAAATTTCATTTAAAATGTTTGGAAACAAATTTTCTACAGTTCTTCTATGCCGACGCGTTTTAGCATTCGGAAATTCTGAATCTGAACGTTCAAGCATTGCTTTAAGTAAAATTTTGCAAAATTTCGGTAATTTTTGGGCAAAAAAAAATGTCAAATTAGCTAGCTAATTGAGTAGTTAATCGAAGTTACTCGAGAGAAATGGAAACAAAGGAAGTTACGGCGAAGTTGCTTGCCCCAGGCCACATGTGATAATCACTAATTTTGTTCTTTGGGCCCCTCCATCTCGGACAGTCGTAGCCGTATTCGCAATAAGAATACAGACAGTGGCTGCTACAAAACACTTGTATCGGAAATTTGAAGTTATCAGAATACTAAATACCGTATGTATCTTAGCAAAGGGAGAGAGATGAGCGCGGAAGGGGGCTGGGGCGGGGTGGGGGAAAGTCCAGTGACCCTCCTCAAACCTCGCTCGGATTGTTTTGCTCCCTGATTTTCTTCTCGAGTTACTCTTAACCAATCAACCTTTTCAATTGCAAGATATTCTTCTTGTGCAAATAAAAGCTTGCACATACCTTCTCTCAAATAGTAATGACCTGAATTCTGACACATTTTATTCTCTTTTCTATTCGTATTGTATTTAAGTGTATCTAATGAATTAAATACTGAATAGTGGCGCTATATTATTAAAGTTTGCTCGGCTTTGTTGTTGTTCAGATCCATGACTGTTTCAAAAACCTCCGTGCAAAGTTGGTTTCAACCAGTAACGAACCAAAGAGAAACACATTACATGATTGATATATAGACGCCACAGCAAAGCACAGCCAACCGCCCTGATTAACATGACAATTTAAGCGATTTACAGACTCAGCATTCGTCTCTATGAGGCGAAATGCAAGACTACTGTTAGTGAAGGCTGAGGGTCAATAAATCATGCCTGTACTTGTAAGAAGCACGGGAAATCTCTCAAAAGAAAAACATTACGTACAAACATGACTCTCTTT
Organism: Siderastrea radians; assembly: GCA_964017195.1. Classification (NCBI taxonomy): domain Eukaryota; kingdom Metazoa; phylum Cnidaria; class Anthozoa; order Scleractinia; family Rhizangiidae; genus Siderastrea; species Siderastrea radians. The sequence continues at coordinate 22,715,562 of OZ024895.1, forward strand.
AGTTTCAAGGTTTCAATAGCAATGTACAGCACCTGTACAAATCACACTACATATACCCAGAAAGGCGATGTTGCCATCCGTTAACACCATTGTAACTTTCATTTTTCACATCCGGGATTTAAGCTCTGACAGAGTTACCTACATTGTAATTGGCCACTTAAGAAACGACAAGTGGACTGGGAACGAATTGAGTGATTGACTGAAATTACCTTCTTGTGACAAACAAAGCACCTCAAAAATGGTAATCCCGCCAGGTTTTGACAGCACACAGGGTTTGTATGGTTAAGGGTGACACACGTTTCAAAATATAGCCGCTTGTACGATGTTTTCTCAATGTTTCTCGATGTTTTTTCTAAGGCCCCGTACAAACGCATGCAATATTTCCATTCAACAAAGTTCGACATTGTTGAATTCAACATGTTCTGGCAATCAAATTCCGTTCAATGCCATCCAACATCATTCACCATCATGAAACGTCTGTCCACAGGGCGGTCAAACGTGTTGAAACGTGTTGAATTCAACAATGTTGAACGTTGTTGAAAGCAAGGGAATGTTGTTTTCGCTCGTCCGGCGTCTAGAACTTGGGGCGCATTCTTCAGCGACAATTCCGGAATAGGAATACTCGGAATAGACGGTATTTGTGTTCTTTTCCGAGCTATTACGTTCATTCTGCTCCCGATAGCAGAATGAACAGAATGAAAGGAATGCGCTTTACTCGGAATAGACAGAATACGTGTTCTTTTCGGAAAATTTTGGCGGGAAATTCTACGCGACCGCGGTCACCTCTGCCATGGGTATTCCGTTTTCAAAAGGAGCGTTCTTTTTGTAATTCACCCGTGTATTGTAATTCCTAAACTGGAATAAGAATAGCCAGAATAGTCCCAAAAGAATGCACCCTTGTAACTTGTGATTGGTGACGTTTCCCTACCCAAAACTACTAACTCTGTAATGTTGTCATGTGACTGACCATTTCCCTGTACCTGACCAATTGAATTCCGCGATAATTTTAAATTGGTCCAGGCCCCCGCTCGCTATGAAAGCCATGGATTTCACGCCTGACAAACTTTATACTATGACGCTAAATTTTGGCGTGCTCCCATTGGTCCAATTCGATCACGTGACGCGATAGTATCTCTCCTCAGCGGGCGCCTATCAGCGCATAGTGCCCGTTTTTGACAAAATTTAGCGTTGTACAATAAAAAACAATAGAGTCCTTCTGTCTCAGACCCTATGTGTGATAGGTTCTCTCGGAAGTTTGATGTTCAAACTTCATATAAGCCCTCGAACTTTGTTGTGAACATCAAATTTCCTCGGGCAACCTATCACACGATAGTGCCTTCGACAGAAGAACTCTTTTGTTTAAAATAATAGTTAACTGACTGCCTGGAGTAATAATATTATGATGGATGCAGGCCGTTCCTACTTTGCTGTGTAGTAAGCTTCATCAGTCTTTTCCCCAAGTTAGCATTATGTTGTTGCAAGTAACGGATCATGTCTGCTTGCTTTTCCAGGACTTCGTCCAAGTAATCATTGTCCCTATAAAAACGGGTCGTACAATTTGAATTAGGGCAATGCAACGTTCGTAAGATCTATCGCGTATATTCTTTTAACTGCGAAATAAAACTGAATTTTCCTGGTGGATTTCCATTAGACACTGGCTTCAGACAGTTTGCCACCACCTAGTACGACAACAACGCCCACGAAAACGTCCCTTAAACAAGCAAATTCACGCTCTTTAAGCCTTTAAGCCCTATTGTCAACATACAATCTCCAGTCAGTGTTCTCCAAATGCTTGCTATGGTATATGATTATTTTATCTTTGGTGGTCATTCCTTTTATTCTCATGATCTGTATTTTTAATCAAGTAGCGACATCATAAGGAGAAATTAGATGCTTGTCACTTTTGGGGCTTTAAGAGTTAACCTACTACTATTTGTATACAGTAATGTGGCCGAACTACCCAGAAGACGAATACGTTTAGACGGCGTTTAAGTTCTTGACGTAACAAAGAAGGAAAATTCACCAACGTATATTCACGTTGTCCGGTCACAAAACGTTAATATTTATCCTTCCTCGTTTTGTGTTTGGCAGAGACTAACAACAACAACAAATGTATCGGAAAGTATCATCACTAACCTGTAACCTGTTATGGAAAGTGAGGCTGAGGGACCTTGATTGAGATACGTGTTTAGAAAATCTGAGTCTTCAGCATCTGGCAGAGGTCTTCTTCTATTGAACTTTATAACTTTAACTGTTCCAAAGAAACAATAGTAAAGAAAAGAAAAATAATTCTAAAATCCCAAACCTACTGTATCACGAAAAACTGAGCTAGAGAAACGCGTAGGTCGAATTTTCTTTTACGCGCAATCTACATTGTTACATAATTATTGTACATCAGGGCTTAGACAGTAAGGAGCCGTCTTTTCTTGTACTAGTGTTTAAAATAGTCTTCAAAAAATATATTATTGACAAGTCTTTTTCATAATTATGTGGACTGTGCTCTAAGTATTTAACGTGTATGTAGTTAGCTCAAATTTCATTAGTGACTGACTGAGTGACTGATTGAGTGAGTTACTGACTGGCTGACTGACTGACTGACTGATTGATTGACTGACTGACTGACTGACTGATTGATTGACTGATTGATTGATTGACTGACTGACTGAGTGACTGGCTGAGTGACTGGCTGACTGACTGATTGACTGACTGATTGATTGATTCACTGACTGACTGATTGATTAATGATTGACTGATTGACTGATTGACTCCATACCTAAGTACCACAATATTCCAGGTACACAAAGCACAAACTCGATGCTGAAGACAATTTGCAGAATATTGTACAGAGCCAGGCCACCTCTGTTAGACTTATCTTCATCATGACCAATGACTGCAAATATAATCAACAGTACTGCATTCCCTGTAATGAAGAACAAATACAGTGCCTTTAGAGTTGAGGCTCCTCATGGCGTCACCCTGACCCCTAAACCCTGGCCCAATGGAGTCAAAAGTCATTGCAAGTTCTCCAACTTGTATACACAGACTTGCAGTGGATGGCCAAATGGACTTGCAAGTAGGCACAGGCTAACGGTATCCCCAGCTATTTGGGTCAATTCAGCACAGTCTTGGCAGACAAACAAAAGAAAACAAAACTGAGATGAGCTTGTGTCGACTCACACTGGGTGGCCAAATGATGAAAAATGTGCACCAACTTGTGCATGAGTGTGAGCTTGATCAAACTGACAGCAAGTCACAGCAAGCACATGTACACAAAAGGTCGGGCAAAATAGAATCCCAAGTCAATCCAAGATTGAAACGTGACTTGCAACTCCATATGGCTGTGTCCAATAATGTAGAATGATCAGATTACAAATAAAATACACATACATACATGTTGCTAGAAAGCTTTTTGCTTTTGGAGAGCTTCATAATTTTTTTTTAATTGGACATACATATGATATATTGCAAAATTGAGTATACAAAATTGAGTATACATCCACTAAAGAATTGACATAGATTGCATCAAAATACAAACCTGAATTTACAAAAGTCAGTTTGAAAAATGGCACAAATAGCATTATTTTACCTAGCCACCCGACATACATGTAGAATACAGAATCAATGATCAGCCATACCTACTGACAACACAGCATGTGGAAGCCTTCTCAGTTCCTTAGTTTCCCTGAAGAATTCCAAGTAACCTTTTGCTTGTGACAGGTGGTGCTGGTGTTGTAAGATTCTATCCAAGATAAATATTATGACCCATAGCCCAACATGCAGTATTACTAGGAAGCTGAATGGAGGATCTGTCCCCCCCAGTGACAGTGACTTCCTGTCTATAAGCTTCCCGTTGGGAAATATAAATTGGAGGGTTTCGTATGCAATCTGTAAAACAAAATCAAAACTGCAAACTTAAAACAGGGTCAACTTACCGGAGGTGGCTTCTATCAGTAAGAAGGGGTTTGGCTTTACACTGGTAATTTCACATGAGATACAGTTTCATGCCGTGAGACTTTGCCCTGAGGTCTGTTACCCTTTTATAAATTGGTTCCCCTTCCATGTCCCTAGACTGAAGTAAAACTGTACCCTTTTTACAGTAAGGTGCTAAGCTTTGATTCATGTATTATTTTGACCTTGCAATTTCTGCCAAAGTTTTTAAACTGTTTTTAGTACTTACATTTAACTGCTACCCCTTCCAGTTTAAGACAGATTTTGGCCACCCTTTACACCTTTTGCTGTTCATTTACAGAAAATATCCATTCATTTATGTCAATAGTTGTTTCATTAAGCTGAATATACTTTCATTAACACCAAAATAAACTTCATTTGCACGAAAGAAACCTTCAAGAATGATATTTGCATATGCATTAACTTTTTTTGACATTATATTTATTTACTAACACATCAGCCAAAATGCCTGCTTACACTTTTTACCTAACCTAACACTACACAACAATATAAGCAGCATAAAAAATGGTTTAATTTTAGAAACAAGAAAGCAAAACAAGACCAAGTGATTTTACTTAACCCTTGAAATACAAAATTAACAGTTACATGTTATTACACATTAATTACATTGCTTTCTTTTGTTTGTTTTGACTATTAGATACTAACTGTTAGATTTTGTTGCACAGGGTAAGTCAAACCACTCTGCAATTAATCAAACAATTAATACAGGGATATTATAAACTAAGAAAGTTGTCCATCAAATTGGAATGTTGTCAACGTTTGGTTTGCTATGGCAGCAGCTCTGTGAATCAGCACTTTATCTTTCAAAAAAGCCAAGAAGGCAGGAAATGCAGGGGATTTTAGAATCTATTTTTTGTCTAAAAATGTGGAATTTAGCATTCAAGATACAATATAATAGTTAAGGAGAAAAAAAAAGGGTCTGCGGCATTGTAGCTATACAACTGTATAAAATCTATCATTTTTGATAGATTTTATATGGCTACAATGGAATTCCACCATGAAAAGACAACGGACTAAAAAGCTCTAAGAAAAGGACAACTCACTAACAAATCTCGAAGGGTCTCTTTGCCTCCACAATCTTAACATCAGGCGGAGTCAACAATTCTCATTTTATGCAATAACACTTTATGTGGCAGTATGTTGTGTATCAACTTTAAGTTTGTTTCTTTTGTCATTGTAAATGAAAAGCTATGAATTTCATTGATTTTTTTTAAATCTTCAACACCCTGTCTATGCAGACAGTTGTTTGCTAGAGGTTCTTTAAATTTTCTCTTGATGAAAATGCAACAAGCATGTTTACATGCAATTTTCTTCACAGGAGGAAGCGAAACCTTATTACAGCATTGTGCATCATTGTCTTCCGTATGTTAGCCTTAAGCTTTTGCTTCCAGCCATATGGGATAGCGTCGACTAGGCTGAGCAATTTGGTAAAAGGAAAATGCTTACCTACTTTTTGAACCATACCATGATACATTTAATAAACTCATTTATGTTATTTAGAAGATCCTTTACTCTTTCAATCCCAAGAGCATGCCAGTCTTTATAAAAAATAGACTTTCCCCCAATAATTATGTTCTTATTCTTCCATAAAATTTCTTTGCGGACTTGTAAACAATCTACTCGTTCTTCAAGGTTTCTTTCATGCAAATGAAGTTTATTTTGGTGTTATTGAAAGTATATTCACCTTAATGAAACAACTATTAACACAAAAGAATGGATATTTCCTGTAAATGAACAGCATAAGGTGTAAAATACTAAAATAACAATTTTGCTTCTTCTATTCTTCCCCATATATACTACCACAAATATTGTAATTATATAAAAAGGCACCCCAGTCAGCCTGATTTCACATCAATTCATCTAGCTCTCTCAGTCAGGGTGTCTAAAAGTCATACTGTAGCTCTGCTTGGACCCCTCTTGTGGGCAGATGCCTCTCCTAAGCAGTCAATGAAATGTGGTCCAAGACATTCTAAAACAAAATTTTTCTAATTTCTCACAATAGGACACCTCTGCTGATCAGGTACAGTGTCCCTCATGAGAGATTTCATATAAATGCATATCTATTGCATTGCTCTGCTCACTGCTCGCTGTCTTTCAGCCATCCCGCTGTTTACGGAATGGCTTTATGGAATGGTTCTGACCAACCGCAAAATTTCCAGAAAAGAAGGTCCACCTTTCAAGGTGCACCGCTTTTTTGGTTGGTCCGTTCTGATCGGAAATTACTGTTCCATTCGAAAAAATTTTGGTTTGTAGTAACTCTCTGTTGTAAATTTCTGGAAATTTCTGTGCGAAACTGAATGGAACAGCTCGGTCCACCCGGGCTGGTATAACCATCCGGAAAATTCCCCGATTTACTGTTCCATTTGTTTAAGTGCTCCTAAAACTGGTATTATTATTATTATTATTATTATTATTATTATTATTATTATTATTATTATTATTATTATTATTATTATTATTGTTATTATTATTATTATTATTTTCATATAAATGCTCATATAATTTATATGTTCATATAAATGTATGTATATGTAGGCCAAATGTCTATGGCACATCATGTTGGAACACATTTTGGTTAAATTATCAAGTGCATGTACATTGTATGCAGAGCTACAATTGTACACAGTAATCTCCTTTTCTCCCCTCCTCTCCACCTTCCTCACAACCCTTCCCAAGGATGATTGTTACTGTATTACATTAATGTACTCAACAGTATACTAATGTTTTACACTTACAAAGAGGATCAACTGCAAAAGAGCAATCCATGCTGTGTGAAGTGGGTGAAATCTTGTCTCTGGAGCAAGACCCAAGGAAGCTGTCTCACTTGCCAAGGCATCCTCTTGAGCCTGGGAGGGCAAGCCAGGGGCACTCTCTTCCTGACTGAAGAAATAACCCTGCAAAAAGGTTACAGTGTAAATCTATTTTATTCAGATCAAGAGCACACATTGTCACAAAGAACTCATCTTGACTCTTGGCAATTTCTGGTTTTCACCATAGCAAGCCAGAGGAGAAATTGGCAGAGATACGAAAGGCGAAATCCAATAAAACAGAATTATGAGAAAGAGTCAACATGCCATTTTCAAGAGGACAAAACAATAAACTACATGTAATAAATTAATAGGCATGCAGAATCGGGTCTCGGACCACATTCCTTATAGAACGGTGGTCTGAAGGACATTAGTGCATCACTAAATTTTTCTCTTACTCTGTACATACGTGAGCAACATCAATCGAGGGAAACTAATTTTTAGTTGGAGATAGCCACAGGTTTCGAGTTAGCGGAGGGCGACAGTACGTGGAAACTGAAAATACTGATATTGAGACGCGGTAAACAAAATTAGGACTTACATGTATGTCTCAAAGGAAATGAAAGTAGAATGGGAGCAAAATAACGCAAGGCCAGAAAAAGAAGAGTCAACATGAGAGTAGACTGTGGTTGTTATACAGGGAGAAAGTTCGTGAGCTAGCTGGGTGACATGCGAACAGAAATTTCACTTCCATGCTCATGTTGTTTTCCAGTTGCTTAAAATCCAAACCTGTTTGAATATACTTACCCCTTGTCCTTGCTCTCCGCTTAAACTAACCATATCAATGTTTATAGATAGATCTTCACATTTCGTGCTTTCTATCAACGCTAGAACTTTGAACAAACTTTTCGTGAACAAAAGCACATGACTTTGACGAGGACGAGACAATCGACAATCGACTGACAACAAATTTAGCGCTCAAGCCCGCGAACCGAATGAACAGCAGTGTTTTTAAGGCAGTCCCAGATCTCGCGCTTCTTCCAACATGGCGGCAGGAGTGAGCAAACAAATTTCCGCTTACAAATTTGCGATTCTAGGCGGGGGAATTTCAGGACTTGCCGCCGCTTATCGTCTCTTAGATAAAGTAAAAGATCCGAGCAATATTGCTGTCCTGGAATCAAGCGATCGTGTAGGCGGATGGTTGCAAAGTTGTACTACGGAACATGGCGCTGTGTTCGAGTTGGGTCCCCGCAGTATCAGGCCCGTTGGCAATGCTGGAATGGCAACTCTCAAAATTGTAGGTACCATACTTTATAGGGTAAAATTTCCGCACAGCGCCATGCATTTATTATGCCTTCAACGAATTTCAAACTATTTCTCTTAAACAATCAGCAATCATGAACAGAGCTTGAGTCAAAACATTTATGCCATGTTTGTGTATTGAAATGTACAGTATGGGGGCTGTACAGAAATTCTACCTTTTAAACTATAACTTCTCCATAAAGAAAAATATTAATACATTGACAAGCAAAAAAACGATGAGACCTCAAACAGCCCAAGTTCTCTGCTTTGGTGAATATGAAAATAACATAAATTTGTGTTACGTAACACTGTCGTCCGTCGATAATAATTACATGTATCAGTATAAAGACAATGGCAGACATCAGTTTGGGTTTGTCGTATGCTGTCTGTGATTGCATTTGATTAATACCCCGAAATACTTGGTTTAAAAACATACGTTCAAACAGTTTATTTTTGTTGTGTTTTTTACAGGTTCATGAACTAGGACTGGAGAAAAAAATTCTTGCAGCTCCCTCAAGCCACCCTGCTGCCAAAAGCAGATTTATTTACTCAAGAGGAAAGCTGCATCAGCTTCCTACAGGGTTTATATCCTTGATCAAGAGACAGTCTCTGTTTTCAAAGTCATTGTTACCCTTGATACTCAGAGAACCGTTTGTGAGAGGAAAGCAAGATGATGCTGACGAGTCTGTGTATGACTTTTTCAAAAGACGACTGAGTGAAGAGGTACTGACAGTGACTGAACATTTATACTGGTGTCTATAATAGTCAGCCAAATGCATGTAATGTCTTAGGATCATTAACAATTTTTCCTTGCCTTTTGGAACCCTCCACATATCCTCTCAATAATGGATCTTCTTGTTTATTTATAACTTTAAACTAGTGGAACAAGAACTCAGTACTGTTGAAGAGTTGGAGAATGAGTTTGAGACTGATAACGAGAGTGAAGAATAGTGATATGTAAAAAAGCAGTTCTTTGTATTATACTGGGGGGGAGGGGGCAGGGGAGTGGAAACCTAGGGGCCAAAGGGTGTGAGAACTAGGATATATAATGGATTTGTGAGAGTGATGGAAACAGGGATAAATGGAAAAATGCTGCACAATAGTCCATCATTTGCCAAAGAGAAAGTGGCAGGGGGTACATTTGCTGCAGGAAGTGGCAAGTCAACCCCTCTTCCCCTATTCATACAGAAACTAGAAACTACTTAAGGGATTTCTGGCCAGAGGCTCAGGGGGCATAATGGTGTAGTGGTTTTAGTGCGTTGGACTTGAGATCTCAAGGACGGTGGTTTGAGGCCCAGTCCCTACCACCATGTTGGGTACTAGCAACATACTGCTGGGGGTAACCCTGCATTGGACTGGCATCCCATCTGGGGGTGAGTAGCAATACTCTCAGTTGCTTCATTTTACAGAAGCCGAGTTCAGAGCTCCAGCCGTTTGGGCATCCTTGGGGGTTAAGCTCTGGCTGTCTGGGCTCATGATTGTGTGACTTACCAGAGGCTTAGGTCTGCTGGAGATTAAACCAGTATCCACAGCATGATGCAACTAGGAATGTTAATACTCCCTTTCCCCTGGAAGAGATGCTAGTCCATGACAGTGCTACCATGCTGGCATTTGCTTTAAGACTTCCCTAAAGATTTGTCGTGGCCAGCATCTACTTGTATTTACACTCATGGGGGGGGGGGGGGGGGGAGACAATGTTGAATAAAGTTTCTTGCCTTTGAGGAAACAATCTAACACCATACAGAAGCCAGCTGTAAATTAACCCTCTCACTCCCAGAGTCAGTTATGGAGACATTCAGGTGATTCTGACATCTGGGTCTGTGGATGAAATCCCATAGTGTTACCATTCAAATGAAACCTCTTCAGCAGTACTTTCACATGACACTTTTTATATGTCAGTACTTTACAAATGAAATTTATGATTCGTCTTGAATTTTGATTTTAGGCACTCTTGGGAGTGAAAGGGTTAATGACCCTTCTGTCTTCTGATCCTTCTGATTGAATTGAATAGTTGGATTGAAAGGACATGCTAAACACTACACAATTGCCATGTCTGCCAAGTCTCCATGCTTTGTAAACAACTAATTAATATTTAAATTGGATTCTCAACAAAAAAAATCTCCCTTTTTTTTCCAAGGTAGCAGAGTACATGAGTGATCCATTGTGCAGAGGGATTTTTGCCGGCGATGCTCGTTTATTGAGTCTGAAGTCATGTTTTCCTCCAGTCTATAAGTATGAAAATCAAAATGGCTCCATAGCAAAAGGAGTGCTGCTTTCAAGAGATGGTGATTATTATTCAAATGCTTGACTACAAGTATTATAAAGTCAGGATCTTTAAATACAATGTATATAGTTTTAGCCAAGCCTAAAAGCGGAGTTCCACAATTTTTTTTTCGCTTGTACTTATTGATTTCTTAAGATACTCTCATTAAAGAAGTAAAAAAAAAAAGGAAAAGAAAAAAGACTGCAGTTTCCCGCCAAGAAAAGATGGCATTCTCCACCCCCTCCCCCCCCCCCATCGGGTTACCTTGGGACTCCCCTCCCCCTCCCTCAGAGTCTATACGGATGTTCGGGCGTACGCTGATGTCAGAACTAAAATTTCTCGGATCGATAGGTTACCAAATTTCCCTACCCATGGTGCTCCGCTCTGTGGCGTTCGGCTGGAAAGGAGCTCCGCTACAAATTTGAAGAGATAGCTCATAAAGAAAATAAATCAAATGTGATTTGCAGTTACATGTAAGCCATTGAGAGCTCGTCGCTGTAACTCTGCATTATTCTATAACTGATAAACTGGGATAATACTTAAGTCATGTTAAGATGCTGATCACACTTTTGCCTTCTGTTTTGGTGTTTCTCTCAGCCCCTGACACCTCTGTTCTAAGCCCCTTGGCAAAGAGAGCCAAGACGGAACGTTGGAGCACATGGTCCATTCAGGGTGGTATGCAGACACTGTCTGACAAGTTGCAAGACGTACTTAAACAGCAAGGAGTTAATTTCAAAATGAACTCGCCTTGTACCTCAGTGAACTTTAATCCTGATGGCAAAGTGACAGTTTCTTGGCCAGGAGATCAGATAACAGTAGATCACGTTATAAGTTGTCTGCCAGCTCAGAAACTTGCAAATGTTCTACCAAAGGACTGCGAACCGCTGGCAACTGAATTGGGCAATATTCAGGCTACGACTGTGGGAGTTGTGAATCTAGAATATGAAGGCAACGTTGTGCCCGTTGAGGGCTTTGGATTTTTAGTCCCATCTTCTGACTCAGTTCAAGTCCTTGGGATTATCTTTGACTCCTGCGCTTTCCCTGAAAATGACAGACCTGGTGTGAAAACAACAAGGATAACTGTAAGTTTTGCCTGGTGGCTTTGTTCATTATTTAGCCTTTTTTAAAAAACTTTTCCTTCCTAAGCGCTCCAAAAAGCCAAATTTGTCTTTTTCTAGCTACAATTTCCGTTTGGTAAACTGAAAACGAATAAAGTGCCTGAAGTTCAAAAATACATCACAAGTAAAATGACATTAGTGCTAATCATGGGTTAAATGTTGTCCAAGGTTTTTCATTCTCTTTCTTAAAAGCGTTACCGCTGCAATTTTTTCGTGACAATTTGAACGCAAGCAAAGTTAAATTGTTAAGTGAAAGTACTTTATTAATTCCACATCGTTATGGATTAAAAGCACATAAAAAGTTGACGCTAATCCTGGATTGGCTTAATCCTGCTTGGAACAACCAGGCCCTGGTGATTAACAGTTAATCTGCTAACTTTTGCATGGTTATTCAATGTAAAATATTTACGTTTTTAGACTTCGACTTAGGCCAAGATTCCACATTGGACTTACTTTTGTTTGCGAAACAACTTTACAAAATGTTGGTGGGAACTGTGGATGGATCGCACTGTTGTCCGCTGTGAAGAAAAACCTAGATATGACTCTTATGAGCAACTGTCCACTCTGGCTGATTCTGAGGCTATGGGCTCCTTACCGTCGACTAGGGAAATCGCGCGAAATAGTGGACAACAAATCCTTCCGGCTTTTAACTCAGAGGTCTCTTTCAATACATATGCATTGAACACATTTCACGTAATCCAGTACCTAAACTCGTACATGTAGCCATGAGTCATGAACTTACGTGAGACTTCCTAATTCCAAATTGTTGCTACATGTAGGGTGTCACCGATAACAGTGGTTTTTCCTGATGCAATCCATGGTTAGTAAATTTCTCTTCTTTTCTCACCTGGCTTCCGTTTTGACTCCTTCTTTTCCAGGTGATGATGGGCGGTCACTGGTTCAACTCCTTATTTGGGCATCCCGATTTAGTCGATCCTCAGCATCTACAGGATGTTGCTATAGAAACTGCGGAAAAAACCCTTGGTATCCACGCTAAGCCAACAAACTGTCTGACCAACGTTCTGCGTGACTGCATCACGCAATACACACTCGGACATTCCGATCGTATTAGAAATATTTCTGACTTTATTGAGCAGCGCAAGTTACCGCTGACTCTGATCGGTGCATCGTATAATGGAGTTAGTGTGAATGATTGTATTTATAACGCGCAGCTCGCGATAGACCGTATTTTAGAATCGCACTAGATGAATTGGTATCATTCGAAAACTGTTTTAAAAACTGAACAAATCTTAAGATAGTTTGAACGGATTAGATGGAAGAAGGCATTTAAAATGCCTCAAACGCGGTCTTCGTAAATAGATTAAAGGAGACGTGAAATATGCTTTCCTACTTTTATTTTTTAAAGGTGTAACTGTGCATTGAAAAGTAAACAACGCGGGCGCAATTTCAAACCGTCGCGCGCGCTGGTATCACGTAGGCTGAAAGCGAATCTGATTGGTTGATTTTTGCGCGCGCGTTGTTCTTCATCTGTCCATCTGTTATGTCACAAAGGAATTTTTTTAGTTGCAAAACGAAAACTCGCTTTAGACGTGTTTTTGCTAAGAGAGAAAAATTTGCTGGATAACTCGAGATGGGAAGCGCTTTGAGTTCTTTCCAAAAATCAGAGAAAGGAGAAGAAGGGACTTAAAAGGTATGCCAACCTCTTTTTAGCCTGTGAACAGGCTCAGTGGTGGGGAAATATAACGCGAGAAAAACAAATCGGCTAGCCAAGGAAACAAATGAGGCGTTCTCTTCCTAAGTCCGCCATTGGCTCTTCGCTCGCCGATTTTTTTAAGCGTTATATTCCCCACCGCGGAGCCTGTTCACAGGCTAACCTCTTTTATCATTTTAAATCATTTTTCAAAGAAGTTTCGGTAGAATTAACGTTGTACAAATTAGTCATCGTCCTTCAATCTGTGATCAGTCGACAAAATTACTGATTTTTGCACTTTACAGGCTTTGCAAAAAGTCTGTAAAGTGCAAAAATCAGTAATTTTCTACTTTACAGCCTTTTTGTATACATACTTAAAGAAGCATGGTAGTTTTGATTGTCTTGGAAAACAATTTTAGTCCAGTTTCGTTTCAAGAAAAGCTGCTTTGCCACGAAAACGGCCTTTGTAGCATTCCCTGTTTGGGTTTGTTTCGAAGCAGCGATGTTGAACCATTAGAGGCAACGTTTAGCATCCCCCACTTAAATATACGCAATAATCGCTAATAGTTACCAACAACAGCAACAACAACAACAACAACAGTTTTATTACAGAAAAATTATTGCCAGATAACTCGAAATTTAAGGCACTCTCATTTCTTTAATTTCAAAGAACAGAGAAAGACCTAAAAGATCGCGTTTCATTCTCAATTTTTATTATTTTTGTTGATACACTGTGAGTCAACGTCACAAGATAACATTTCACTTTACAAGATTACAATTAACTTCACAACTTCGAGTTGAAAGTCTTCCTAATTTTATAAGGTAGTTGCACTACCTGTCCTGAATCGAACTTACATAACGACTACACAATTTTCTGTAAGTTATAAGCTTCGATACTACTCTTTACCATGTATCACCTGATGGGACTTGAATGGGCGCCAGGCTGCCTTGCGTAGGGTTATGGGCGGTAATCTTGTCAGGAAGTCAACTTGAAGTTTTCGCGTTGCTTTCTCATTTTTAATGAAAAAGAAACATCAAAATGTAGATATTAAATAGTGTAGGTCTCTGATATGATATATTTACAAATGAAAGCTAACAACGATGGAGGGCAATACTCAGGAGAAAGTTCTATTCCCAACTGAATGGTGCTGGAGTGTGACGTAAACGCCATTTTCAAAGAAGGTAGGCAAAGGGTCCAGTGAAATTGGGTATTTGGCATTTTACCTCAACGAACTCCTTTCCACCATCGAGCACAGCTAGATGACAATATACATGTATACTTTTTACAAGGAGTTTAAAAAATTCGGTGCTGCGTCCAGTTATGTCTAATACAACATCTACAAGCCGTAAACCGGTGCCAAAACTTGCTAACGTAAATGAAACGAAAAAAACAAAAAGCTGCCAGCTTGTTATATTTCATCCACGCTGAGTTCAACTGCTATTTCAACTCCTTGCTATTGAACCAAAGACAGGATATCACAAATCATCACTTGGTGAACATTACAACTAAAATAACTGGCACCCGTTTACTTGAAATAACTGAAATTTATGTTGCCGAAGAGCGTCTTCACTTACTAACTGCTATTTGTTGGAGCATCATCAGTCTTTCTCTGTAAAGAAAAATTCAAACAAATAATTAGTGATTTAAGTTCGATTCAATCTGCAGTGCATTTACGCAGTGCAATTCGTGTATCTGCGGTTAAGACGTTCAAAATCAGAGTAATAGTTTCTTAGAGTTTACGTGACTAAAACATCTCTGGTGTTTGTAACACGTCGAAGTATATATATATATTTAGGGGAGCCGAGGGTACCACGGCGCTACCCTTCCCACCGCCCCCTTTGTTTTGGATCTTTTTGAAAGCGATCTTGTCAAATAGTATGGCACTGAGATGCCGACGCAGCACTCTAGACAACTCGGCTATCAAGACAACTGGGAACTGGTCATTTGTGAGTCCGCATTAAACTGGCGTAAAAACTAGAAACTAGTTCCACTTCTCTCCGCGAGACTTTGCAAACATTTTATGATTTTTTCACATATTTGCACATATGATTATCTATATAGTTACCTTCACAGTTTGCAAACTTTGCATTAATTTTTACCTGGGCTGTCATCGTCCCTCGAGCTAGTGTCCCCTGGTCTTTATCAGCCTGTTTGCTTTCCTTGCTCTTTTCGTGAAATATGTCCCTTATCTCCTTGGAAACGCCCATCATTTTCTTAGCGCTATTCCTGCTACTTTCCAGTACTTTCTTCGGCGCATGCGCAGTGGCACTTTCGTCCGGGGAGGACCCGGCAGCAGCTGCCTCAACGGCTTCTTCTTCCAGACGCATTCTTTCGTAATTTTCGTACGCTTCTCGAAGAGGTTTTATCATAGCTGCGTTCACTTGAGGAAACAACTAAAAAAGAAAGGAGGAGAAGATGCCAATCAGTCAATCAATCAGTCTGAATTGAACAGTAAGTCTTTAAAAAAAAACCAGCTGACAAACACGGCAACTTGAATCCCTCGAATTCAGGATCGACTTGGCCGGTCTTTTTGCGAGAAGGAAAAAGGTAACCAAAGATAAACCTCGGAGTAAGCATGAGATTCGTCAACCAACTCCACCCACTTTTGTCGCCGAACCCGAGATTCTGTCCAGGACCACATTGATTAGTTGGAGTGCGTTTATACTAGTGCGTCACTCGGTACTTTATGGACTCAGCCGAGGGCACGTAGAAATGACTATTCCGCTTTATACAATCTCTTTTAGTCTTAGTTATTTTCTATTCCTTTTTTATATAGTTGATGCCCTATAAGTTTTAATAGTATTTTCAATTCAATTATTGTAATGCGCATTTGAAAACTCTTACCGGTAGTTGATACTTGCGCAATATAAATTGTATAAATTGTATAAATTCAATTCAATTTCAATTTGGAGACGTCAAAACAAACTGAAGGCGTAACGGGCTCCACTGAGTAGTGGCCACTCTCAGTGGATGGGCATAAGGAAGGCGGTTTGATATACCTCTTTTTAAAACAGCCTCAGGACAAAGAACATTTTATTACAGAACTATTGGACTTTGGAATAATTTAGATCCCTTTTTAAAATCAAGCTGTTCAGTTCAAGTTTTTAAACGTATCTTAAAGAATAAGCTTTTAGACAATTTGTAAATACTCCCTAAATTTTATTCATTTTTAGTATTTTGGTGACTACAAAGTTTAGATAATGTTGTAAATGTTTCTTAAATTTGATTAATTTTGATTGTATAGTTATTAGTAATTTAGTAATTTAAGTAATTGTTCCTGAAAAGCCCCATTGGGGAGGTAACAATAAAGTATGTATGTATGTTTTGTCTCTGAAGGGCTTAAGTGAATAGAACTACAACAAGGAGAAGTGGTGGCTTCGGTTCTAACATGACTAGCTATCTCGACGTATGAACCCATAGGATTTTGCTTGTAGGGTGTAGAAGCATTACACTTGTTATTTAGAGTAGCACTAAGTTTTGTGAAAATACTAGTTGAAATGATTTATTTATTGTTTGTTTATTAAAGAAAAAATGTAATTATTTGCATTACGTAAAAACGCACACAAAAATAAAAATGTTTCCGGCCAGACTTGAACTGGCGACCTTCCGCGTGTTAGGCGGACGTGATAACCACTACACTACGGAAACCCCGGTGGGTAACCTGAGACTTTTTATAGCTTATTTTGAGTAAAAACAAGAAACTAAAACATGCACTGAAACTGAGGAAACTCCTCAGTTGCCGTGCCTCGTTTCCGTACCATTTTGCTAAATCCGCTGAACTGTAGGCTCAGCTATTTTAATTTTCTCAAAGAGACCAGAATTTTGTTTACTGATTAACTAGTACCTTGTTCAACAGCTCGAACAGGGGTATCAGCACAAACTTGATGAAGCCAGTCTGAGCAGTAGGTTTACTGACTTTGTCCCGGTCCATGAATGGAGCCACGGGCAAACCCTCTGATTTCTCACGATCACTCTGAAAATAATAGCAATTACACATTCTTATTTCATTATTTCAACTTTATTTCTCTAAAGTAGTGATGAGTTTGCCGATAGTGTTTTGTTTCACCTTCAAGTAATTTTAGTAAGTCAAATTATTGTCAGAAAAGGACATATTAAACAATCTCTGCGGTTTTGATCTCTTGCACAAAATTAGCCTTACAGTGGCTATTTCTTTTTAGCAGTAGCATTCAACAGCATGGTATAACCAAGCTTAAAGGTCGGGCTCAAATACATCGACCCGCTGTTTAATCCAACCGACTTACGCAAGCACTACGGTGCTCTGGATTTTTTAGCAAATTTATTTATTTATTTATTTATTTATTTATTTATTTATTTATTTATTTATTTAGTTAGTTAGTTAGTTAGTTAGTTAGTTAGTTATTTATTTATTTATTTATTTATTATTTTTTTTCATCGGGTGCTTCGCCTTGTTCATACCTGCATAAAGTACTCTTCAAGTAGACAATCGGCCCAGGGCTCCGAGACCTCTGCTGGACGCACTTCATTTGAAATGTCACAGCACTTGATGAGAATCTTCTTGAGCTGGCCAGAAAGGATAAGATCGCATAATTACGTTGATCAGTAGGATTTTATTTTTTTTTTTAATTGGCTTGTGTGAGAAACGTGCAAAATAGTTAAATTACATTTTAAAAGTAAGTAAATCTGTTCTCTTTTGAGTATACGCGTCTCTTTTGAGTATATGCGTCTAAAAGTGTGAACACGACTTCCGTGTGGTTCTGTTTATTATGTGTGCTGTGAGTGTATTGAGCCTGTGAGTGAAATCCTAAAGACCAAAACCATTCAAAGAAAGGCTATTCAGCAGTATTTTCCTATGCGGGTATAGTTTATTATGCTCCAACCTGACGGGTTCTACCATTTCAGTACGTGGAAGAGTTCCTAACGTGCAGGAATGTTCAGCGAAAGATATTGACCTGTGTGCTTACGGTTTCGGGCAAATGCCCGCAAAATTGCCCGTTCTTCAGTTGTCCTTTAGTTACAATTTTCATGAAGTCAAGAAATTTAGGAGGCATTAGAACAGTTAACCTTTTGCTTTCCTCGTTTCGTACTTACCGAGCCAACGTAATCGTCGTTGCCAAAATCAAATGTGTCGAGTTTGCTTTTGAATCGCTCCACTATCTCACTGTGCCGCGCCATGTCGGTGGCTAAGATCAGCGTCACAATTTCCTACGAAAACACAGATATTTTAAACATGCATTTAACCTACTATTTAATTTTCTTTCAATCTCGGAAAGTGGATGTCATGTCAAATTCTGTGGCGTTCTGAATTCTTTTCCAAATGCCGAGTTGTTTATAATCACTTGATATCCAGAGCACTCGCCTCCCACCAATGTGGCCGGTCATATGATATGTGGGCTGAGTTTGTGTTGGTTCTCGACCCTGCTCCGAGGGTTTTTCTCTGGGTACTCCGGTTTTCCTCCCTCAGCAACAACCAGCATGTAGCTTATTCGAGCTGGCTGTCGGCTGTGCTCCAAGGTCATGTATGGACCGTATAGCGGCTGCCAGAAGGCGCCTATATATGTTTTCGGTCCGACCCTGTCGGGGGAAGGGGTGAAGTGATTCTAATGCTGATTCTAATTCTGTGTGTTAGTCAAGGGGGTGTCTTAATGTTAGTGGGAAATCACCTGGCGTATCTTCTTTTGGTCTTCTTTGCTCATGTTGGAGAATATATTGCAGTCGGGCTGTGCAATGAAAGAATAATCACAACTTACAAGTTAAAAGTGCCATGAAAACTGGGAACGCAGTTACTTGTTAAAAATTAGTCGTTATAGGGAACTTTTCTCAATCTAAACAACCGAACTGCAACTAACAATTGCGTTTTACACCACTGTCTATCAGTTATAACGGGAGGCAACGGACAACTATATGAAGTGGAAACGGTAAAATGGACCGAAAACCACCAACCTTATAGCTGACCACGGAATGCCCTTTTGAACGCGTCGAAATAACTTAAAGTGCCACTGAGACGAAAATTCGTAGGTTTATTTCCGCCAAATTCTGTCGCAGAAGATCGCGTTGTGTCTATATTTACCCTGAAAACTGAACAAGAAACCGTCCATCCTAATATTTTTTAGCTCCAAAGTTGCGTAAAATGTGTCCGCCATTACTAAAAACGTGTTCCTGGGTGATTGCGCAATTTAATAGCTTGTGACGTCAGAGGCTCACCTCAGTCGCGTTTCCTTGTGTTTTGACTCAAGATGCCTACAGTCGACTGCGAAACCTCCGAAGAGTATTTCTTACGATTCGAAACAGTCTTTATAAGCATCAGAGGATTCATTCAATTCAGCAAATGAAGAATTTTTCTTACCGTACGATGTAAGAACTGATGTCAGGAGATTTCAGCTTATAAACTTGTAAACAAACTGTTCAAAGTTGTTTTTCTCGCCTTATTGGCGAGAGTTCAAAATATACGCGAAATAATGCTTATACAGCGATTACAGTTCAGGCACAAGTTGATCAGAGAACGGATAACTCTTATCCAACGGATAAATGGCTGTCCAGCTATTCGAAAAATTGATGTTTTAACCTTTGGAAATTTAGAAAAAACACCTATAAAAACTCTAGAATTTGATGCTCGCAAATTCTCAGTGTTCGCTTCGTTGGAGAAATAAAAAAGAAGCTATATTTTGTTTGCCGTTGTTTATATTCATCATATATTGTAAAGCATTGAGACTTTTGGCCATTCTTAGCATAGTATGAGAAACTTTCTTGAAGAGCTGTAATGCTGTAGTCATCTGCCAGTCAGCTCATGAAGCTTTATATCGTGTCCATCATAGTACAGTGGTCGCTTAATGCATTGAAACACAAGGTTCTTGGCGTTTCTAAATACTTTGAACAGTTTTTGTACAATTCTTAACTTGAGCCGAAAAAAGTGAAATAAACCAAGACCTTCTTTTAAGAACTGGAGGCCTTGTGTGACCTGAATCTAAATATTTGTAGTGCGAATCAAAGCCACAAGGAAAATTTTCTGCTGCTCAACAACAACATGCGGACCGCCAAGGAAACGAAGCTTTCACTTGCTTTATTCATTGCGTAAAAAATAATAACTTGATATCTAATCCTTTTTCTTGGTAGCTCATTTACTAAGATTGTTATGACAGTTAAAAGAAATAACATTGTAAAACCCTTAGACAAGTAGTGGCGTGTGATATTTTATCTCAACTTAAATTTCCACGCAAAACGAGCCGACCTATCGACATGATAGAAGCCTTTATATATTTCGAACAATAATGTCAACCGACTCTTCAGTGACAGGGAATAAGGAGAAAAGTTTCTCGGCATTCAGGATGTAGCTGTCCATGCTTCTAAGCGATTACTGCTTTGAAATTAACACACGCGGAATTGGAAAAAAAAAAGGAAAAAGCTAAGCAATACAAACTATTGGCTTAATCACGGCGGTCCTACATTCGCCCAGGATGCATTTTATGAGGACTACGCCGAAGATCTTCGCGCTAACAGACGGCAGAGCTGAAAGGGTTTTCCAAAAGCAAAATAAATTTTAAAATACGTTAAAGGAAAATAAGCAGTTTTGCACGGATGCGTTGAAAAAGAAACAAACTATCACTTCAAATGCGTTAAGATTAGGTACTTTTCGTCTTGTTTTTTCCGGATCTTTCTTTCCACATAGTTGCATTGAACAATGTAATCGACCTCTGGGATCCTTCGACATGAACAGCCCTCTGGAAACACTCGTCCGTGAAGTGATCAGAACAGCCGACAAAAATACCTCTCGGGTTGAAATTTGCACTGTGTGTGAGTACGGACATTATCCATTTTCCCATTGCGGGTCCGCTTGCAAGGCTTTGATGAAGCGAAATACCAGCTTGGTGGTTGGATTTATTGTGGTAGCATTGTACAACACAAGTACTATCCTTTATTAGTGCTGCAGCAACGAAAATTTCAAGGCCGTACAGCAAACAGTTGGCACGAAATCTTCCCTCGACAACAGTTACATTTCCCGCGGCAAGTAACCGAAAGAAGCCTGACTCGACTTGTTTTGAGGTGAGCCTCTAACGTCACTTCCGCTAATTCGCAAGCCAGCTTCCGGAACAACGGCCAGTAATGGCGGCCGTAAAATCTCGACAAAAACCGTCCGAAAAAAGCGACTTCCAGTCATCGAAATGAGTTGAAATTTGGCATGGTGACTAACAACCACAGACTATTTTCGAAAATGCAAAAATATGGAATACCAAAATTCTGGTCCCAGTGGCTCTTTAAAGGAAAGTTCTCTTTTGCCCAATAATTCCGCTGAAGTTCCGCCCACGGCACATCTGTCTTCAATGGTTTTTATTTGAAAAACGGAGATTTTTCAACTGATTAAGCCTCTCGTCCACGCGTATACAAATGAAAACGATTGAAAGGGGAGATTTATCGTTGAACGAGTAAAGACAAAAACGAATAAATACAGATTATTTTTTTTAATGCGGTTTGACCTTCCGTACCAACACGAATGAACAAAAAAGGAGCTCAATAATTATTTTTCAAAGATGATGAAGTAACAACATTAGACGACAAATCCATGGAAAGTCGCGTTTTTCACCGTTTTCTATAGTTTACGAGTGGACGGTAGAAAAAGAAAAAAAACTAATAAAAACGTTAGACGGAAAACGTTTTAGAAAAATGCGCATTCAAAACTCTCCGCTATCCAATATTAAAAACGGTTGAAAACGTATGCGTGTGGTTGGGGCCTGATGGAGCTTGACAGCAGCTTAAACGTATAACATTTGCATGAAGTTTTCGAAAAACCTGTGATTGCACGAAGACTTAGTAAGTAGGTCCTGTCATTGTCATGGAACATGGTCTTAAGAGCTATGTCATGCATTACCTGAGAAAGAATCTCAAAGGCGACGGCTGCGTGGTGATTTTCCAGAGGAGAAATGTCATTGTAGCGAATGGCAAGCTCTGTCTGTGCATTGATCTGGTAACTGTGGACATTTTGAGTCATAAATGTTAGCTTTCCTTCAATAATAGTGAGCAAGGATCTAATTTCTCCTTAAAACTTGAAAACTGAAAAGGCCACGAAAAGGAAGAAATGTAAAATCTAGATGCAATATGTAAAGCACAGCTAGGGACAGCGAACGGGAAAGAGAAAGTTAGGAGCCTCCATAGCCCTTTTCTGGCTTCCCATGCTTCCCCCCCCCCCCCCCCCCACCATCCACCCATATCTTTTGTAGGGTTGGAAAGTAGAGTCGTGTAGAACCATCGAAGCGATTACAGAGATAGACAGACCAAACTCTAGTGGAGAAACTCAAAATTTGATGAAATAAATGGGCAATCAAAAGCAAGGAATTTTTTACTGTCAAGAAGCACATATGGCATGCATGCTGAATCAAAAGGTAAAACTTTTACTACTGAGGGCAACTGAAGTGAGGAAATGTTTCACAAAGGCCTGAAATGGCTTCGACTACGAGGAGTTTCGTGGAAGACAAACAGAAATACAACTATTTGAATAAATAACTCTCACCTACGGATGTTATTTAAAATTTCACAGCTTTTCTTCCCAATCCCTTAATCAATCCGGGAACAGTGTCTTATGTAAGTATTTACCTTCAAAACTCACAGACGGAAGGAGTCTTTACAAATGTCACACCATTTGTGAAGTGTTTTTAGCCAAAGTCTTACAGATCTAAGGAATGTAACGTTTTTATGACTGCAACCCCTCCTACTAGGAATAACTGGTGTCCTTAAACTTACGTGTTGTTAAATCCAGGATGATCAAGATCGTGACAAACACAGGAAGTCATCAATATGAGCAGGTCCATCTTAGAGATAACATCTCCAAGGGTGCACAGATGGATAATACAGTACATCTGAAAGCAAGGAGTTAATAATAAAGTATGCAGACTTATTTAATCAGATGGGGGCGCGGTGGCGTAGTGGTGGTTCGAGGCCCAGTCTCTGCCATCGCGTTGTTTCCTTAGACAAGAAATTTTACATCACATTGTCTCTCTCCACCCAGGTGTATAAATGGGTATCAGCGACATACTGCTGGGGATAACCTTGCGATGGACCAACACCCCATCCGAGGAGAGTAGCAATACTCCCAGAGCTCCGTCCATGTGGGCCTCCTTGACTTTACCTTTTAATCAGATGCAATCACAACAGCATGCGCCAAAAACTAATGTGTGCCTTTGAAGGTTTGCTGTAAAAGACCTCTTTCTAGGGCGCTATTAAGTTCGCATGCTTCAGCTAAAATAACTAAGCGAAACCGTTTCTTTTTCATTGCATGGTCAATTGGCCCACTACAGCTCAAAAACTGCTGTAGTTCACGTGCACAATAAAACAAAAAATGTATAACAGTAGCCTCATTAACTTTTCTTAACTACGCTCTTACCATCTGAGTGACACAGAAGCAATGACGAAAATTGTGAAATGGGTTGTTTCTGTAATTTTGTTGAATAGATACCTAAGAAAAACAACAAAAAGTGAGAAGCAAACATAGTTCTCGCTTTTACCTTGTTGTTAATTGTTTTATATTTTTCGTAGCCGGAACGTCTGCTTTCACTTGTATTGCAATACAGTCAAAAATAAAACCAACGTAATTTATTTTCAGTCAGCTCGTCATTTTCTGTACGAAAGTGCCTGTTTGACCATATGACGCAAGTACTTATTAGTTGTGTAGCCGTTTTAGATGAAGCTATGTAAATACGGTATATATCAGTCTTTTCCCCAGCCCTACCCCAGCGAGCACATTAGACTGGTAACGCTTGAGCAGCTGGTCTAGCTTCTCAAGCGTCACAAGTCTAATGAGCCTGAGGGGGTAGTGCTCAGAGAAAAAGTCTGGTGTATGCCTTTACGTAGCATTTTTTTTTGGCTTTATTTTAATCGCAGCTTAAGGTAAAAACTTGTCAGAAGCGATTTTGAAAGGAATTGGATAAAACTATAAATTTCTTCCAACTTGCTCGTGTTTGTGTCAAGTTATTTAAACACGCGCGCCGTTTTATATTACTTTAACTGTTTAGTTGGAATAGATACTGATCAGTTTGCCGTACTGACCTAAAAGCGAGGATATTAGTGTTCTTATAAGTTGGATCTGAATAGGGTATGTACGAAAAGAAAACATATTGTCGTCTGAGAAAAGATTGGGACATCGAGTTCTAGATCATAACCAGAATTTATAAGCGATTACCAGAGTTCTAAGGAGTAGTCCATCCCCAGAGTGTTCATTAAATGGTTATGTTTCACCGATTTGCTTACCAAGAACCTCCTCAACACAACAGGGTTGATTTCAAATCCTTCAATGAGTCCAAGGTCACTGTACATATGCTCCAACAACGACAACATCTGAAATCAACATGGTAGTGATAAAAAGGTTATAATTAGTTTCGTAGGATGGGTAGTGGCATAACTGAGTGTGGAGTACAGAGGGTCTAGACGGTGATAATCAAATGCACTCAAACTAAATTAATAAGAGCCGACAAAGAGAAAAAACAGCGCACATCAGTATACAAAGAGAAACTCAATAAGCTAAAGCTGAGCTTTAGTTATTTGGCTTTTGTAGTATCAAGTGCAGATTGCTCTTTGGACCTCTCCTGTCGACAATCCATGGGCCCCTTCCCCCCCCCCCCTCCTGATGATAATGCATGGGGTATATAAGTGAGACCGCCACTTTGCCTCAAAGACCTGTAGCCTAGGATTACGTAACTGAAATTTCTCTTTAAAAAAAACTTGAAACTTGAAATCACTCCTATTCTTGAAATCACTGCCTAAAGTGCGCATACCAAACATCAAAATTGGTAACAGTGTCAAAAAGAAATTAGAAGGCAAACTGTGCCATCGAAGTACTGCTAGACAACTCTTTCGTTTGAATGGCTTCACTTAACGATTTCATCCACTGACTGAAAAGTTAGAAACAACTTATAAATCACAATGAACAACAACACGGCAAAACACCGCTCCGCAGCTGTCATTAAAATGGTCACACTTTGGGAATTCGTCCACAGCAACAAACATTTGGGAAAGACTTGACTGAACGTTTTAGATGCTGCACTCTCAAGCTAGGTGAAACATTTTTGGAAAGGTTGGCATTTTTTTATTTTGTAACATAGTACAAAAGAGGATTGGGAGTTTTTGAGGAATACAACAAAACCATATTAAAAGCTAGAGAGTTATGCTAGTAATAATTTCGTCACAGCGCATTTAGTTATACATACATATGTGTGCTGAGACAGTCTCAATTTCAATCGTTTCACGTCTAAATCGCATTCGAAACTTCTACGGACACCATTTTTCACACTCGTCTGTTTCTTTATTGTTCAAAGGCAAGATTCCCAAAGTACTGTGGGAAAAGAGCGCTTCAGTACGTAGAAAAGAGCTGAGAAGTGACCCAGTATCGTGTCCCTTGATGTGGGCGCCATTTTGGAAAGTTTGATGACGTCACCATATATCCAGATCTGGTTGTGGCCCGGACTGTGCATAATGGATATTTACAACATACCTCATTAGGTTCCCAATGCCATATGTTGAATATAGGTTCCCTGAGTTGTTCCACAGTGGTTTGAGACAGTGTGTACTAAAAAGAATTTCAAAAGTAGCGATTAAGCACATCTCAATCCCAATCTCTCTCTCAATCTCTATCTCGATTTCAATCTCAATTCTAACTTCAACCTCAATCTCAATTTCAGTCACGAATTGAACTCAGTCACATCTCACTCCAACCTCAATTTCATTCGCAATCATCAATCCCGATCCAAAACTCAATCTTATCTCAATTAGCTTCATTTTCATTCAATTTCAATGTCATCCCAATTGTAACCTCAACCTTGATCACCGTCATATTTTCAATCTACTTCTCTATTTCAACCTCAGTCTCCACCACAATCACAGTTTTAATTACAATCTCAATTTCAATATTAATTTCAATCCAAATTCATATTTAAAACCGGAGTTAAATTGAACTTTAATCAAATCGTAACAACCAATTCTGTCAACCCCTGGTAACATAGGAAATGCAACGCTTGTTGGCCAAATTCCACCAACGAAGAGGATTTCTGACAAATTGAACGGCGAGGCGTGATTGAAAGAAGATTTTACTTCATCTGATGATAATTGTTTTTTACACTGTAATAGGAGCTTAACTGACCAGGCAATCTAAATTCCAATCTTAATCCAAATCCAGATCCGAGCCTGGCGTGCATTTTTCAAAAGCCCCGAAACTTTTTGGGTCGATTTAGGGCACGATAATTCACACTGTATCTTGCAAACAAAGAAGTTTCTAAGCATGAAACTTTGTTATAAGTTAACTTTGCTTTGTTAGCTTTGTAGAATGAGTGCACGTGGTTTATATTTTTACGAATGGCTTTGCGGGGCTTTCGAAAAACGCGCCCCTGGATGGAATTTACTGCGCAGACGCTGAATGTAACTCCGTTCTATTCTCCTACCTTTACAAAGTTTGGCATCGGTCTTGAAATACTGAGTTTTCTTCCTTTGTTATTCTTGTTAGTCACGTTATCTTGTATAGCTTGCCAGGTGATTCTACAAATGAAAGGGATTTGACTTATCGAACGGAAACGCTAGGCAGAAAGGAGAGCTTAAAAGAGGTGAGTGTAGAGGCGACGCCTTAGTCCACTGTAAAATGAACTCCGATGAAATGGAATCGATTGTGTCGTGGCAAAGCACATCCGTATTAACATTTTCTATGCACTGGTTATAATCAATCTATAAACCCTACAGATCGTCACGTTAATGACTACCTCAAAATGTACTGACACTGTGGACAAATTTAGAGGTTAAACATTGTTGGAAATATAAAATCCCACAAAAAGCAAATGCACCATTGCATGCAAGATCATTGGAACGAGACTTTCTAAAAGTCCTTTCCAATATTATTTCCTTATGCATATAAGTATGTTTTCGTTCTCCAATATGTTGTGTTGGTTTCGCCGCTGGAAAAGACTTTTCTCATTTTACAACTAGACTTTCTAAGTCCTATCCTATACTGTTTTCACCATATAAGTCAGTTTTCGTTGTCCCGTATGTTGTTTTGGTTTCGTCGTTTGAATCTCTCTCTCACTTCGCTTGAGGGCGACAAATAAGCGAAGATCGACTTGTAGCAACTCTTAATTGGAACATGTGTCGATTATTTGGCTTCTGTTGGAGAACACTGTGGTTCCTGGAAAGGATGTCAGACGTTTCGTAAAACAAATAACCGTTTTGATATGGTCGTGATCGCCAACGAAGAGAAAGAAAACAACAACAAAGAAGTTCATGGAGCAGCAAAGATAAGGCAAAGCGTGCTAAGGGAAGAAACAAGTCAGATAAAAAGATAAAGGAAATAGGAAGAAGTAACATGAACGAACGTTTCGTATTTGCTCACGGTTCAAAGGCCGTCACTGGGTTGTCCCGTTTCTCACGTTTTTGGCCCTTCCCGGTTTTTTCTTGGCGTCCATGCAGGAAATACTTAAATTTCATACTAGTTTTGGTATTCCCTTGGCTTTTTAAAGCAAACTTCTAAGGAAAATGATCTAAATCACATACCCAGTCCCTACATAACATGTACTGTTGGTGAAGAATATTGTAGTATTACCTGTCTTGACGGATCTGTTCGCGGATCTCAGTAATCTCCGCGCTCAAGTGCTGCATTTCGATAGCCTTCAGTGCCTCGACTTGTGACAAGAACATAACGTAAAAAATTAGCATACTAAAAGGAGAAAAGAGATGTAACCGCGCGGGCGTTTAAAGATGGACCAGAATACGTCAACAAAGAAAAAGGGCTTCCTTAGTGGTTGGGGATGTAGATAGCTATATTCGTAAGGTTGTAAGGTTTTGTTTTTTGTAGTTGAATCGAGTTATTGATACTTTTACAGTGTTTTAGTACCATTTTTTACCTTCTACCTTTCTCTCCAAATGCGCCAGTTGTTTGGCGAGTTCGGATTTTAGCTGGGACACTGTAAAGGTACTGTGAAAAGAAAGAAAATAATAGACTTTTTATCATAGTCTTTAAAATAATTGAGAATGATGATACTACGATCCAGCAAAGAGCAAGACAGACCATCTTCAGGTTACGTAGAATTTCTGGTTCTGTCTGCAGGTACGGGAGTAAAATTAATAATCACAAGGGATGTAGCCAGTTCTTGCAGTGACCACCATCAATAAGGTCTCGATACAACGGATGCATCAACATCCAACATTGTTAAATACGACTTTAATTTGGTGCACGAATGTCTGTATATTTTAAAGGTAATCAAACTTTGTTCAACTCAATTCAACATCATTCAGCATCACTGAACGCCACTCAGCAGGGCAGCCTTACCCGTTTAACATGGCGAAGTGTTGAACGGCGTTAAATGGAAATATTGAATGATTTGCATAAGGCCTCACTCATTCACATTTAACAGTTGACATTTGAAATTGTTCAAAATTCTACGTTAGCAAGACCACACTGATCGGATTTCAGGCTTCGAAGTTAGGAAGAACCGGTTCGCCTCTAAGATGAAAGCATGCCTTTTTCAAGAATAACTTGATTCCCTGTTAAACCGTGGATAAACAACGAGGAAATTGATGCAAAATACTTAGGAAAGTCGTTACTGCCGACGTTGCAATATAAAGAAAACATGAACTACGTCCGCCAACTTTCCCCAAAAGTGAAAGTGAAGTAGAATGATACTCACGATTTTTTTACTGACACTTAACGCTGTTATTTATTCATTTACCTATTTATTTAGTTATTTTTATTGTAGCGTCGACACAAGCCTTTTTTACAGAGAAAATCTTAAATATTTATTGACGTCTGATATTCCGGTCTAGCTTATTTATACTGCTTTGTTACAAATTAACCTAATCGAAGACTTAACTGAATAAATTTCACTGTTTTCTTAGCACAAGGCTCTGAAGAAAAGAAAACAAAGGTAAAATTTTAATATTATATAATTTAGAATAAGAATTAACACCTACCTTTCTATAGCTAGCAACATAAGAGAAAAGCTAGTTTTACCTGATAAACTTGTCAGCAACCTGGCTAAGAACGTTTGCAAAGACCTCCTCGTCACCTACAAGTTTGGAGTAACTCTGGGTTATTTTGACGGGTAGAGGAAGAATCACTATCAGAGTATAGTGTGGAGAAAAATACTATACCAGCAGTAATTTGAGGCTCTCTGGCAGGGATCGTAAGGGTCGAGCATCCAATGCTTTCGATTCTGATCAAGCGAGCCAACAAGACATTTTGATTTTAAATCCTGTTTGACGCCGAAAGTGGTCTGCGTAACAGAGACTTTGGGCAGAGTTATGCCGCTTATGCTGCTAATAAAAACCTGGCTTAAAGGAACACCCACGTAAAAATAATGCGAAATTGCAAAGTGTATTTTTGGAAACACTGAGGCGTGAAACGGAGCTCGAGGTGAATTTTGAAAGGCTAACATAATTGCCCACTTTCAAAGTGAGTAAGGGCCTCGGACCGAACAAAAACAGTTACAAGGAAATTGTCAGGAATAAGAAAGAGCATGCATATCAGAATTAGTAAATTGGGCAAGTTTTCAAAAAATAGAGAAAATCCTGTGCAAACTTCTCCGTTCTTAAAAAGCTTCCCCCCCCCCCCCAACCCCTTCCCTAACTTCCCTTACTTTTCATTCTCTGTAAATTGTTCATGTTGCAGTATCCATTTATTCCTTTTTCTAGTCAACGGCTAGTTTCCAGAATGGCAGAAAAAAAATAATAAATTTGGTGCTACATCGGATGACGCACATTTTTTCGATCAATCAGTTGATCTTAAGATGGCGTCTGTTCATATTTTGTCGAATCCTTAGGAGCATATTCTACCTAGAACCCTCTTCGTTTCTAGAGTGACCAAAATGTCTACTGTCCTGTTTAAGGTCCTTACCGTGTCTTGGATGCATACCACCAATGACGATCCGATAAGGAGAACTAAAATGTAAAACGAAAACAGAAAAAAGAGCCATGATATCTTAAAGTGAGCTTTAACATTCTCACAAGTACTATAAAAGCACAATTGGATTGATTATCATTCATATCGTGAAAAATCATCATGAAGAGTAGAAGTACAGCAATACCAAGAGAGCATAACAATTGAGCATTACCCGCACAATTAGCAAACTTCGTGTGTGCTTAAAATTTACCTATTTCTATTAAAGGCCCGGGAACAAACGGCGAGTTTTGCCAGTTCTCCAAAAAAATTTTGTGACGATTCCCCAATATTTTACTTAATTGCAAGGTGCTCAGGTGAATTAAGGCATGGGCCCTCAATTTTTCTCTTAAAACGTGAGGAGGGTGGTCTATCTCTAAACGCTTTTGACATAGACAAATGAAACTTTGCCAGATACTTACAATTATAGTTTGTGGCAATTTCGCGCTTTTAAAGTATGCAAATTAGGTCACGTGACTTCCATCGCCTGAAAAAGCTTTTTCTTAAAATGGCAACACTTTTTCTTGTGTCCTTAATTTATTTACCACTTCCATAATATTAAGGCCGTTTAATGTATCACTTCTGTGCTTGGCCTTTTTAAGATAAATAAAAGCAAAGGCGTGAAGTAGGGATAAAAAGGCCTTGGGGGACTGGGTACTAATCGGAAAAACCGTTTATTTTCTAAATCATTTACAAATTCAAAAGTTGCCAAGCACAGTTTTGTAGATGCTTACATTAAATATTGTCTTATACCAGTCTGGTTTAATACCTCACAACAAAAAGTGTTGCCATTTTTGCTTGAAGATTGTTTAGTACTTTCTGGCCGTGTAAGGTCACGTGACAAATTTCCATAATTTAAAAAAAACCAACTTAACACAAACTATCAGTGTATGTATCTGGCAATGTTTCGGCTTTCTAATGCAAAAGCGTTGAAAGATAGACCACCCCCCTCACTTTTTTGAGTAAAAAATTGGGGCCCATGCCTTAATTTACCTGAGTGGAAGATAGATAAGGCACAAACATACTAACACATCGTCAGTAGGCTAATTACTGATAGTAAAAAATAAGACTTGCAAAGGCTAGTAGCAATCTCTTCAAAGAGTTTAACAGGATCAGTAGAGTGGTACACATTTTTAGAATTATATTGAAAATAGACTGCATATACAATGTTACGATTACATGAATAGATTGCATACATACCGTGCTGTGTTTGAGGGCAGGTTTGGCTCGATACAAACTGTACTTCCATCTTGTGTTTTCAGCATCATGTTAGACCATCTGAAATATCACATATAGTGTTTTTTTTTTCTTTATAGATACCACACTATCAGCTACAGTGCTTCTCTGTACCAAGATGATTACATGAGTTCAGAAGTAGAACTTCATCTTGGTCAATGGCGAATGCGCGAAGTTTGATTGGCTTATACAATCACCATGAAATTGCTAACCAGGCTTATTTCATTTCTCGCTAAATTTAACATTTTTAAAGAAATGACTGAAATAAAACGGAACAGTGTGCACTGAACAAAATGATAAAACGACAATTAAACATCGATAATTATAAACGTACCGACTCACGCCAGCAGCCGAGGCGAGGAGGTCCTTTATATCCCGAGACGTGCTGTGCTTTGAGAATACAACCTATGTTGTCAAGAATCACATATCATCATTCTATCAGTATCAAATAACTTATCAGCTATTATTTCACTTCCTCTAGAGTGAAAAAGGTGTATCAGTATCTATGCTGATCAGAATAATCATCTGATAGTGTATCCTATATATAAAAAAAATTACTTTAGATTTCATAGGGACCCAGTCCCCGTCCCCGAGCCAAAAACACTGATATTAATACTCAATAAGTCAAGCAGTTCATCGCGATTGTTTAAATTAATTACACCGCATAATACTGGGAAACAACTTTGAAAATTTCTTCCAAGAACGAGTTAAAAAACAAATTTCTTTTTCACGATCTCAAATTGTTACCATTCCAAACAAGAAATCGCGAATAAGGAGAAAATTCGATGTCGTAAAAATATCCTAAAGAAATTACACAGACCTTAAAGTTAGATTATTGCTGTTATAAATAATCAAAAACGGCTCAAAAAATTTACCAAGTGCATGTATATTTTCTGGCAAGACCGAATTCTCCTCTGAAAAGTTTTGATTTAGGTAGCCTTTAATTAAATCAAAGTACATTAAGACACCTAGCCAGCATACACTGTAGAATTCTTTTGGTAGACCAACCTTCCATTTGTGCCTTAGAATGTTGAAATTACAATATTTAGCGCTAATTGAATTACACTCATTACACAGCCGCTTCGAAATTACCGACATTTGGATTAACACCCTTTTCGTTTAGTGTGGTTGGACTAACTACAGTATGATAAGTAATCAATGCCGGTGGTACGATTGCAAATCTTGTCACTAAGAATTTATTAATCTATAAGCAGCTGTTTTTCACAGAAAACATTTCCATTATATTGCTTGTGCTTTTTAACTGCATGATAAACGAAGGAAGGCAGAAGTAATTATTTAAAGAGTATTTTTTCGTAACAACGAAACTAACTCAAAGCGACTGAACACAATCAAAAGCCGCTATGTAAAAATACACTCGCCTTCTGTTTCTGTCCATTAACTTCAAGATAAATAGCTTTCAGGTTCGCCGAGGCTTTACCAGACACTCCATTGCCCATATTGACTTGTATTTGTTTAACTACTACCGTAGTAAATCTTCTGCTCTGAGCGACGAAATTTGACTATAAGTCCAAACAGAGCGGTATTTAGTCGTTACTATGAGAAACAAAGAAGGAGAAATTTCGACAAAACTGAATACATTATTGCGTTCTATGACGCAAGGAGTAAGAAGCCACACAAAAACATGAACGAACAAAAATATTCTAATCTTAAGGGGACATATAACAGGTATCTCGTCCTCTCTCCTTGGTTTTATGTTACATGTAAAAAAATTACAGTGGAATCCCAATTTTTCGAACCTCCTAGGGAAACGGAAATTGGTTCGAAAAATCGGCTGGCACGAAATCGCGCTTGATATGCGAGGTATTGCCTTATAACAACCAGGAAAGCAAACAGAAATACCATGGCACTCGTGTACAGTTTTTAGCTTTCATATGAATAGCCACACTTAAGGTTTTAAATACTCAAGACCCACTTTATACACATAACAAACAACACCCACAGGAAAACCAGGCCTAATGAGTGATCATTCGAAGAAAAGGCACTAAGAAGTACTTTCCGTGATACTGTTTACTGTGTAATAGAAGGTGCTTCCACCTTTTGAGTCTGAGAATAAAATCCTGACGTGTGACCGTTCAAATGAAAGTTACTGAGTAGTACTTTCCTGTGGGTTGAGAAAACGAAGGTAAATTTGTTATAAATTTCTTCCATGGGAGGCAAGATTGGTTCGAAATATCGGGAGTCTCGAAAAATCGCGAGTTCGAAAAAGCAGGGGTAAAATAACAGTGTTTGACTGAAGCAAATCCAAGGGAAACTTGCCATGGTTCGTATAATCGGGAGGTTCGAAAAATTGAGGGTTAGAAAAACCGGGATTCCACTGTAAATTAATATACTTTTAATTACCTGTTTCGACCGTACCATCACGCAAAAAAATATCATCGTTACTAATACTACTATCCTGGCCAGAACGTTTGGGACATTTAGCCAAATTTTTAGTAACACGTCAATAATATCTTCTCCCCCTCCCCCTCTTGACAATGCTGACTGTCAAGAGTCCAACACATTTCGGATATCTTGTACAGTTTCTGTACTTCAACATTGTTTAGGGGGAGCGGGGGAAAGAACTCTGTAAAATGCTTTTGGGGGGCTTATGTTATGGCCTATTTTCAAGTTGCTCACGAAAAGATTAAGAAAAGGCTAACTGTCCCTTAACCAATTGGCCAGGATTGTAGATATAGATATAGGCCGACCTCTCAAGTTGGAAAAGGATGGTTTTTTCCGTGCTGCATCCCGGTCATTTTATGTGCAATTCTTAAGTTCCTATATATGCATTTATAAATTCTTTTACCTGCAGATTTTCTATGTTTTAGACAATGGCTGTTGCACGTATTAATACCACTGGTCGGCAAGACAGAAATTCTGTTCATCAGACGTGTTAGTCTCTTAAACTTTTTGCCACAACTTAATTTTAATTAGCGAGTTTTCCTAAACATGATATAACGACTAATAATTAAGCGATCTTCTTCGGCTCTTTGTGTCGGTTTGTTACTTAAGTTACCTTTTTATTTCATGAAATTGCCAAAATTAAGTTACCTATAGAAAGAAATCTTTTATTGGATACTTTGAAAACTCTTTTTGTGGAATAGAATTTGCTAATCTCGGAGTGATAATTTCATTTAGGTAAAAAGTGGAAAAGTAGTTTGTAATTAGTTTTGTAATAAGTGTTCAAAATATCCAAAATGTTCTTAAATGGACCATTGAGGGTCAAGTGTTTCTGATATTTTAAAAATGTTCCTGTTTTGACACTTTTTACCTTTTCCATTTTTTTTTTCAGAATCAATATTCCCGATGATATGGTTTCCCTTTCAGAGAGGTTCCTTTCTGACCTTTTGTGTTAGAGAATAGGATGTTCGTTCTTATTACTGACTTGAAATGCTCCAATATTATTTTACGAAAAACATTTCCTACCCAACATCACCTCATTCTTCACATTTTTTAACTTTCATCAAGGAAAATTACTCTCTCCTATAATTGTTCATGTAGTTTCGACAGACTGGCCGTTTCACTTCGATTCAGTAGTAGTTATAGAGTTGGCGGTTCGAGACCAGTTTTTTCAAAACTGGTCTTGAACAGCGCCAACTCTATAACTACTATCCATTTTATGGAAATCATTTTATGGAGAGGAGGCGAGCAGGCTCGGGAAGTCGTTGACGAAGTCAACGAGCGAGCCTCCTTCCGGCCTATTGTGGGTAGACATACAATCTCGCAGAGATTGTATGTCGTAGGGCACAATAGGCATATTGGTTCCATCACATGGCTTCACATCATTTTTTTATATGCTAGATTCATATTTTATGGATAACTATATACAAGATCCATTTTAAGCATTGGGGAACAAAAGCGAAAGCTTTTGTGAGGCAGTGAATTGATCGCAAAGCGATCAAGAGGGGAAGTTTCTTTTTGCGATGCTGGCTCCATCTGATGGCAATCATTTTATGGAAATCTATATGTTTTATCTCATGATGTATCCAACGCATTATTCCTTCACGTGACGCCACACTGCAGGAAGTTTATAATTCTCGGAAAAGCAGGAAGTTTTTCTCAGAAACAAGTCTGGACATGTCTGGTGAAAACAGGAAGTTTATGATGAAATGGGACTTTCCCGATGAGTCATCAGATTGTCATGTAATATCAGATGAACTTGTATTTGAAGTAAAGTTTGTCAGTAAAGTTTGTCAGTAAAGTTTGTCAGTAAAGTTTGTCAGTAAAGTTTGTCAGTAAAGTTTGTCAGTAAAGTTTGTAGTGAACAGAAAAGCAGACTGTGTTTGCGCAACTTGTATGGAGGCCGACACAGCTGTGTCGTGACGTCACATTTTCAGATTGCATAATGTCCGTAAGCTAAACTTTTGATTCCATTTTCTGATATATATCTTTTATCATCAAAACAGCTGAGTGATATTTTGTTGATTTCATAACTTCCTAGTTGATGTTTTACGCTTCTTATTGTTTTCATTCTGTGTTGCATTTGCTCATTTTTGAATAATACATTTTTATAATTTTCATGTTTGATGTTGTTCTTTATTATGTTCTTTTTGATTCCCTTGGCTGTTTTTACTACTTTATTGTCTTCTTTTGAATAACTATACATTTTTGATCGTAATCCTATGAATTCTTTTATTGGCATTCCAGCTGCCTCATCTTTGAATTTACCAATTACTTTTTTATTTGTTTTATCGAAATACGGCGAGCTTTCAGGGTAGTCACTGTTGTCAAATCGATCTTTGTCTTTCCAAAAGTCTTGGTACACATCTTCAGCTTCAATCTCATATGTCAGACTGTCTGTGTCAGTGAATAGCAGCTTTGCTTTGCTGCCATACTTCTGTTTTATGTAATTATAATGAAAATCATACATCAATGTTTTGCTCAAATCGAGAATACACATTCCCACATATGCCGGCCTGTTGAGAGTTAGCGTTTCTTTGATTTTATGCACTGCTACCAGATTTTCATTGAATATTTTACTACTTACATAAGTTGGTTTAGAAGACATCTTCAATAGTTTCTTTTCATTAGTTACAAGTCTGACATCGACTCTCTTTCTTAAGTTCTCCATGGTTTTACCAAACACTGAGTTATTCATCAACTTGAAGAAGTCTTTTTCAAATGAATTTTTTGCTTGCGTTCGTTTTTGTGTGTTGAAATCAATATATTGCTTCAACCATGGTGACTGGTCAAATTCTAATACTCTATGGATTTTTTTCAATTTCAATCCAAGATCAAGATATAGCTGCAGGTTTCTGTAGTGCAGAACATATTTTTCTTTATTTGATAGTGTTGGGATTAGTTTATGTACTAGTCCTGTTGATATATTATACTTTGTGGCTATATTTTTGCAATAATCAGACAGCATATTTTTATTTACACAAACCTTCTCTGCAGCTAATGGGTAGTCATTATGAAGGTCATGCAACTCTTTGGGATATTCCAGATCAACTTCTAGTATTATCCCTTTTTCACTGTTTTCTTTTCTTTTGTTTAATTCGCTGATTTGCTTTTCTGTCATCCATCTGAAACCGCCAGTGGGAAGATATTGACTCATAGCCCAACCATATAAATTATTAGCATCCAAGTACATTATATATTTTGAGGGCGCCTTCTCATCGTATTTTTTCATGTACTTATTATTTGCTGAACCATATCTGTTGACTATATAACTGATTCCTCCACGCATGCCTTTTTCAATGAATTGAAACATGTTTATGTCAGTCATTAGTTCTAATTTGATATTAGTCATCTTCAACATAGCATCCCAAGACAAACCTGGTGATGTGAAATAGTGACATGGATCTAATTTGTAATACTTAATACATGTTCTTCGGAAGTTTTCAAATACATCAGCTGATAAAAGTATATCAGACTTCAGATATAAATCATGGTATTCACCCATTGTTTGTAACTTGAAAGTATTCCAAACATTTTTAGCATGAGTATAATCTTCATCTGAAATATGTTCATCCATTAACATGCTGTAAAATTCTTCTTTGGTTGGTAATTCTGTTTTGTTGAATTTATCAAAACTGTCCATATAATCATAAGGATAAACTCCCTTGCGAGTCATAAGACTCAATTTTTCTTTTTCGAATCGTTCGCTTGTATACTTCAAAGCTTCTGCTGGCAAGTTGCTGACTAATTTATCCAAACTTGAGCTCATAAACTGGAAACTGTCGATGAATGTAAGATGATTGCCAAGCATGAAAGCCATATACTTTTCCATATTATTTGGAATAGCATTGATGTTCATTTCTTTATCCTCTCCTTTCTTATTTTTGTATGTATGCTTTTTGATTACCTGACCTAATTGCTGCATTATGAAATGGCTATCATAACCTCTCAAATTATGGAATATAACAGGAATTTTTATTTCTTCAGGCTTTATTTTCAGTTTCAGATTACATTCTCGGTGAGCTGAGCCTCTGTATACACCTGTAATATGGCAATGATCTCTCACACGGACGTCTTCTTCATCATATTTCTTGTCACAGATGTGGCATCTCGTTGATTTTTTGAATTCCTGCTCATCCTCATTACTCATTTTCAATGGTTTATTAAAATGTTTTTTCATTACTTTTTTACACCATTTTACTTCATTTAACATGTTTTCCATGAATTTGTAAACAGCATTTTCACCTCTATATAGTTGTATTGGTTTGTTATATTTGTCGTCATAACAGCAGACAACCTTATATCCATATCCACAGTCGGTATGTTTTTGGTAAGCCTCAGTATATGATTTCTTACCTTCTTGTTGACATCCATGAATTTTCTCTGTGATAGCCTCGAAATCAGCATAAATAACAAATGGCACAGGTTGCTGTTTATGAAAGTTGTTGAATTTTAATATATTGTTATCTTTAGTTGGCATTTTAATTGCTTGCGTGCCATTAACTTGTATGCAAATATCTTTATGATTGCTCAATACCCTGTCAGAACTAAAACATTGCAGGCAGTGCATACAAAAGTGTTTTCTATGTTCATGTTTTGTTTGGTTATACATGAATTTGTTGAAATCTTTTATAAGAACATAATGATTGTTCTCATTTTCAGTTATTAAAAGTAGTTCCATATGATCTTCATTCTTTTCTTTTGAAATATAGATGGGGTAAGGTTGTTTGTTTTCATAGCCGAATACATTTATATTGATGCTGTTTTGCTTCTCAATTTTGTTGTAATGTTTGATACAAACTGGGAATTCAATACCGGAGTAATTTAATTTTTCAATGTATTGTTTGTCAACCTTTTTTATTCTTTGAGGATATTTTTCTTGTGGATTTATATGTCTAATATGACACCATCGGAAGCATTCATTATCCTTATTTTTCATGTTTATTAAACCTTTAGCACTGTTTCGCAGTTCTTCAGGAAGTTGGATATATGAGGATCCCTTCATAGGCTCATATTTAGCAATGTTTAGGTAATGGTCATTAATTTCTTTTACAGTCCATCCCGATCCTTCTGATATCCATTGAGCTATTTTGTTTATGATGTTTTCTGAAGAAATTTTTAATGATTCACTGATTCCCACTTGGTTGATTATTGTTTGACTTGCGCTATTGAAATATGCTGACTTTTCAATTATTACATCAGATGATATTTTTTCGAAAGTGACTTTCAATGTTTCAACGTATTTCAAGCCTTTCATTTCATTCAATAAAATAGATAATTGACGTTCTACACCTTTTCGTGTATTTTGCATTTGAATAAGAGGATCTTTATCATTTCTTAGATCGATTTCATAAGATTTTACAAAACCGTTTAAAGCTTTGTCGATTTGTTTAATTACGGTTCTAGGTGTAGGAACCGGTTTTCTTTTAACAGTTCTTTGTTTTGGGATTGGTTTGTAATTATCCCTGAACTGCATTGGTGGAAGAATAATGTTTTCTTCGTACCGTTTGACCATCTCTTTGACACTCTTACGAGGCGCAGGTACTGGTCTTTTTTGTAAAATGGGCGTGTTATTATCTTGCTTCATAAGCAATTTGATGAGTTGCGATTTGCTGAGTTTCTTCAAACTAGCTTTATCCATATTAATATTATTAGATATTTTTTCTGATCTCATTATAGATACTATATCTATAGTGAAATATTTTTAAATAGTTTAGTGTGCGTTTTTAAATGGCTAATTTATAGGAGTCAACAAATCCCATAAGATCAAGTTGATAGCCTTTTAATTTGTTTATACGATCTGAACATTTATGGCATATTATACTTACTTCATAGTTAGAATACTCTCCAGTAATTAGTACATGTGTCGCCATTGAATGACAGTATTTACAAGTGATTGATCTAAATTTCTTATCTATTTCATTATTGATTAATGCTATTTTTTGTTCTAATTTTATGAATTTCAACATATAATATTACTATATATTTTATTTTTTTAAATAATTATCAATGCGTTTAAATCAATTCAAGTAATCTAATTATGAATCCTTTGAACTATGTTATTTTTTAGAATTTTTTTGGTGCTTTTTTGTTTTCAAATGACAGGTTTTCCCAGCTAGTGTATAATTGCGACCTGTTTTACATATATTACAATACCATTCTACATTTAGCATGTATGTTGTTTTACGTTGTCTTCTCTCATCATCAGTGAATATTCTTGGTCTACCTCGACCTCTCTTTATATTTTGATTTTCCATATATTAATACTATATAATTTACTCTTTATAAGTTTTTGTGTATGAATTTTAAATGATTGCTTGTTGTTTCTATTGACTTGAATTTTCTGTAACAATATTTACATTTGATTCTTACACCCTGGAAATAAAGTATGATTTCTTTAATGATTTCATCATAATCGTTGCTGACTAATATTTTGTAATTGTTGTTTTCATATTCTTGGAGCATCATCTTCTGTTCTTCTGAAAGCTTACCATTACCAGTTGGTGTTTTAAATTCGATTGCAAAAGCTGTGTACTTCAAATGCATATTTCCAATGAATAGATCACAAGCTCCCTTCTGATAACCCATGTTGTATGATTTTATTCTCATGTTACCATTAATTTGGTTTTCACCTAATGTTGGGATTAGGATTGCTTTAGGATAATTGTTTCTAATAAAGTTGACTACCTTTTTATGTAAATCATATTCTGTGTTGATATTGAATGTCAGCATTTTGTATGGCCTGTTGTTGAATTCATACTTACCGGTTTTTCTGATTGATGGTAAAACCTTTTTTGTTACCCAACGTTTGAATTCTTTCGCTTTATCCATTTTGGATCTCAATATTAGGCTGTATAGTCCGGATTCATTTATATAAATAGTGTTTCCGGTGTTCCATGTTAAAGGTAACGATTCGTTACCCCTGGATTTGAGCCTCTTAAGTGAACATTTATCTTCAGAATCAACATGTTTGAAAATCGTGTTTCCGGTGTTCCCAGTCAGGGGGGACGAATCGTCCCCCCTGGATTTGAGCCTCTTAAGTGAACATTTATCTTCAGAATCAACATGTTTGAAAATTGCTTTCTTGGTATCTTCATATCCCAAAATGTCGGCAACAGTTTTACCACGGAACCATATGTCATCATCCTTTTTGATAATATTCAGTTTTTTTCCTTCATAAGTGAAAATTTCCATATGTATCTATTAATGCTATATATTATTTTCTGTTTAAATAAGATAGCCAGAAACAATTATATTTTTGGCTACCAAAAGCAAATAAACAGTATATACTGTATCAATCGATATAATATATGTTAGATAATATTTGCTTCAATCATTTTATATATCCTTCAAGTCCTTGAACGGTATCCAACTGTTGAATTCATCACTATACCCCTTCCACTTAACCAAAGCTTGCTTCTTTTTATAATCCCTCCGAATGACTTTATCGATTCTGAATACCTCTTGTGTAGCTTTAAGCAATTCGGGTTCATAGAAACTCCCTTGAATGTCTTCATCTCTGAGATCCTTTAGTTTGTATGTGATTGGATTGGTGTATTGGATTTCATCAACTGTGAAAACTTCCTCAGACCAATTTGGTGTATAGCCCTTATCAAACACATTCCGTTTATACTTACTTATTCTAACCTTATCACCAACTTTGAATTTCGGTTTCTGTTTTGATGTTTCCATATCACCATATAGATTAAAGTAGACAGTTCCTTCATTCTTCTTTTTACTGGCTTCCGTTGGTGTCATCTTCGTGCTTGAATGTTTTGTATTATTGTATTCTTTCACTAATTTTGGTAACATATCAAGATACTTTGTATTACCTTTAACAGTAAACTGTTTCCACATCTTGGACTTGATTGTTCGATTCCATCGTTCACAAACTGACGACTTTTCCTCATTCTCAGTTGAGTACAAGGTTATTTTATTCTTATCAAGTAGTTCCTTAACATGTTTATTGTAATACTCTTTGCCTTTGTCTGTCCATAAATATTTCGGTTTTCTACCTTCTTTAAGGATTGTTTTAAAAGCATTCATAACGGTTTCACCCTTTTTATCTTTTAATGGGACGATCCAACCGTATTTAGAGAATACATCTAAAACCATAAGAAGATATCTGTAGCCAGCGTTCCATCGACTGAACTTTTGCATCTCAACAATATCAGAGCACCATATCTCGTCAATGTGGTTTACAATAACACGCCGTCGAGTAAAATTTCGTTTTATGGGCTTATGAAGCTCATCAGCTAATTTTTCTTGCCAGTTTTCTTCACTCGACGGCCTTTTCCGTTTTTTGTCTTCCTTTGTTTTACACCTAGACCTAGCTTTTCTTTTGTGTTAATTAAGAACCGAGCAGTTTGTCCCCATTTTGGCATCTGTCCATAAGGTATTTTGTCCAATGACTTGACCATTACTTTGTCACATTCACCTTTGTCCTTCCCCATGTCATAACAAATATCATGATGAGCTGATATTCTATCAACTTCATTGTAAGGTTGTACGTGCCACTTGGTGACCTCTCCAGTGTTTTTATCGTACTCTAACTGTTTATCTAGAGGGTTATATGCCCCCATGTATTTATACTTTCCAGGAGTCCATCCAGCTTTTGGTCTTGGTAATTTACCAATTAGTTTATGTATATCTAAACTACCACCATCCAAATCCTTTCTGTCAGTTTTATACTTTTTGTTTGGCCTAATTTTAGTAGATAATTGATTAAGAGCTTGACTTCCAACATTCTGAATCATTGGATTTAACTTATCCAGAGTATAATCGATAGCCTTTTTCTGCAGTTTTGGGTTTCTCAAGGCTTCTGATCCATAATATCGACCCATTTCAACAGCCTTTTTTCCCAACCAAGGAATACCGTGGTGAATCAATAAATCAGTACCAGTCGATGCTACTGTATTTAGTAAGCCCGCCCCTTTCGACGGGCTGACCCGTTTCCCTGGTTTTGTTTCACAAATTGAGTTTTAGTTGAATGACAGCTGATGCATGTCGATTTCATCATTAATCTGTTATTCTTGGTTCTAACGTAATGTTCAGAACCTGGTACTGAATTTGTCAGCTTCCTTTCTCGTACACAATAACTTTTAACCATTATATATAATATGATTACATATTTTTGAAATACCGTTCTAGAAACCTCTCATTCTTCATTGTATCATATATATCAAATACCTGAAGCAGATCAAAATATGATTTACCATTATTAATCTCATTTAAAAAGTATAAACAGAAGTAACCGCATGTTGTCGTTAGTAAATTTTGTATTTGATTGTTCTGATGAAGCAATGTTAAATTCTTTTTTCTCGCATGATTGACAATTTCTTGGAAGGGAGGCAAACCAAAGCTATCAAAGTAATTGATGACTTTATCCTTAACATAAGTAGCCACCCAATGACTCCCTGGCATATAACTCGGTTCAAGATTGTAAATGAATAATGCTTGTTGATGATCGTGAGGAACATTTTCATCTCTTGACAATACATCATTAATTGGAATATTCAGATACTTACACCATTTTATTAAATCATAATTTGACATAGGAATGTTTTTATGGAATTTTGGTTTTACAATAGAATATTTAGAAGAGGGACGTTTTTGAACGGCGAGTTCTTGCCTAATAGTAGACCTTCGCCCTTTTTTTGAGATTTTTTTTTTTTTTTAGTCCCCATACCGATTGTATCGTCTGGCCAATTTCCGTAAAAAGGCGGTGTTCTATAAGTGTTGGTCATCAAACCACCATCCTGTTCTGGTATAGATCTGGGTGGTCTTTGTTTAGGTCGTCCCATCTGAGGAGCTCCTTTACCAGTCATCTTCTTTATTGCCTCAATAGCTAAAGGGACTCCAATTGATGCAAGGAGAGTCCCTAAGAACCCACCTGTTTGTACTTTTGTCGGTTTTATATGAACACCAGAGCCTGTTTGTAGAGCATTTAATATATCCTTCTTTTGTTTTGTTGTCAAAAGATGTTTATATGTTATCAACTGATCGATTTTATTTTGTGGTATGAGAAACCCACCAGTTTGTAAACCTTTTCCAGATATCTTCTTAACAATCTGAGATGCTCCTTCAGATGCTAAACCTGCCAAAGCTGACAATCCAATAGTCTTGGCAATTGTTGGAGCGAAAGTTCTTCCAAGCGACAGAACTGTAGAGAGGAGTGATCCACCAACTTGCTTTCGAATGTTTGTTTTGGCTAGTTTGATGTCCATTCCTTTTCTCAATTTTCTATTTTTATTCAATCGCTTAACTATATTCTGAGGTACGTATAGAGTGTCATTCCCAGATAGAGAGTCCTTTGTCAGTCTCAAAATGATAGTTTCTCTTTTATGATACGCGTTACTAAGATTCTTTTTCTGGTT
The DNA here is from genome assembly GCA_964017195.1 of Siderastrea radians. Taxonomy (NCBI): domain Eukaryota; kingdom Metazoa; phylum Cnidaria; class Anthozoa; order Scleractinia; family Rhizangiidae; genus Siderastrea; species Siderastrea radians. The sequence continues at coordinate 22,759,498 of OZ024895.1, forward strand.
TGGTGATAAACTAACTTTAATTTCGTATAGTTGTGTCATATATTATATGTTAGATAAATTCTATTTTAAAAAACATATTCATTTAAATTTTCATCGATGTAAAACTTATTTATTTAAACTATCATCAATTCGTTTCCAACTGTCTTAACAACAACCTCACTCTCGTAAAATACGATGCTATGAGCTCGGACGTTTGCTGCTGGGGCTACATTGAGACGATAATGGAGAATCAACTGTTTAGGATCTCTCGTCACTACCTCTTTCTGATATGACAAATCGAAATACAATAATCCATACAAACTAGTGAAATTGGATACATTAAGCTGTGTTCCTGAATTGTAATCGTTCTTACGAAATGCATATGACATGAGATCATTAAATATCCGTATTTTAGAGTCACTATCATATTCCAGCTCTGGGTAAAAAACATTATTCCCGTATTCAAGCCTGCAGTTTGATAGAGAGCTATTAGCATCAGCTGCATTCAACTTGAAAGTGTCAAATAAATACGGACTCCTCTCTGCTTCATCATTATTTGGTGCGTCTGTCCTCTGGAGATATATAAAAACATGTTTAACGTCATCGATAGCTGGACTGATTTGAAACATATTCTGAATAGCTCTGGTATTTGCTGACTGATTGTAGAGATCTCGCATATATGTCCAGGTTGTTGGCTTGAGAAACTCTGAAACGAAATTACTATACATGCTGTCTTTTGGGATTAATCTTGGGAGCCAAAGATACAATCTCTTTACTACAACACGACCAGGGTCTGTGCCATTTGCCATGTGAATCAGTTCACTGTCTTCGTTAAATGTAAGTTCAATTGTGAGCTGCATCGGAGGCAACATTTTTCTTTCTAGCTCTTGAAAAAAGCTGTATCTGTTTAAGGGAATCATTTCGTTAATACTCTTAGCTCCTCCACCGCCGTTATTCTGATGAGCCTGGGTTAAAATGCGACGGGCTTCGAAACCTGTATTAGTAGCTGCTGATGTTCCATCAGTATCAATATACCAGAATGAATTCTTTCCAACGGATCTACTATAATCATCACTGTATTCAAGGAGATTTTTGACATTCGTTATTCGATGCAAATTATCACTCTCATACACGATTTTACCAGACGATTTAATAACCATATGTCTGATTAGACTGTGAGATCCGTTTATCATAGTGATGCGATCCGCTTGAGCATATCCAACACCATCTGCCCTTTTTTGAAGCTCTTTAGTTACTTCGAAATACCCATTAAAAAAATCGAACATAGTCGACCTATCGTTGATTGTAAATCTGTAACCCGTCTTTTTCTGTGATTGATTGTTAGCAGGTTGCTCAATGACATTGTCCAAATGGAAATGAACGTATTCATATCTTTGTAAATTATCACTTGTTCTGAAACTCATTATATATTGATAGTTTAGATAAAATTCACTTTTTATATAAACCATTTCCCACTTGCTAGTCTATTTATAATTGGATAAAATTCACTTTTTAATAACATTTTATCGTCTTAATCCAGTACCAGATATAAGTCTATTCAGAATTGTGTTGTAATCTTCTTCTTGTTTTGGTTTAGTAGGTTTGGTTGGTTTCATGGTTTTATTCATTGATTGTTTAGTTGAACCGTGTAATTTTCTCATAATAAGCTCTCCGCTTTTTTCAGCTGCTTTTTTTCCCAGTTTGTCTCCAGCATGTGAAATACCAGATTCAAGCGCTTTTTTGGCAAAAGGTTTTAAAACCATTTCTGGAACTTTACTTAAAACCCTTCCAACAGGTTTGAAAATGTTGTCAACAATGATCCCAGATCCTTTATGTTCATAAACAAATCGTCCAAGTTTTGGATGATAAATACGCTTGTATTCATACGACGACATATATAACTATTAGTTAGATTAATCTCTCTTCTCTCTTAAAATCAAACTGAATGAAGTGTCACTATGATTAAGATCTATAATTCTTCGTTTACCGTCGGTGATATAAATCCGAATTTTATTAATCGTATTTTTATTGACAGGATTGAACTGTACTCGTCTTGGCTCTTGTGTGAAACTATAACTCGGGGTGAGAGTTGAGGTACTGAAACTATATATAATATCCGTTTCATCACCATCAACTAGACTTTCGGATATGAGGTCACAATGAATGTTCAAGATTTCCCTGTCTTGAGAGAGATTAGGAATGTAATCACCAACATTTTCAGAAGAAGTTAGAATCTTTTTATTGAAACCGATGAGATTATTGAAATCTGACTGAGTCAGATCTAATCTATAATTTGTGGCTAATGTGATTATTGTGCGAAATATTGTATCGTCGAATTCGAGACTGATCGGATATGACGGATTGTTAGCTGTTCCTGTTTTAGTTTCATCCTTTAAAAAATTATTGAAATCGACATAGTTCCATACACCAGGACTTAATATCAACTCTGTCCAATTAGTACCACTATCAGATGAATATCTGATTTTCTGATTATTGAGTTCTTTTGTCACATTAAACCAAGTAAATGACATTGAAATGATTCGGTCTAGTCCGATTTCATATTGTCGATTTGGATTGAGAATTATCGGATTGATGTATTTGATTATGAAATCACTCGGTTTATTACCATTCTTGTCTCTGACTGTATGGGATGATAAGATAAGTTGTCTCTCCATTATATGATTAGTTTATATAAAATAGTTTTTGTATATTTTGTTATATTGCGGCCTATTGAGTATTGAATTTCTCAACAAGATGTCGAGAAGAGCGACGCCTGTATTCCGTAGTTCGATGCTATTATTTCCGGCAATCATCGATCCGATAATCAGTTCAAGTTTTTTAATCATTTCTGTCGGATTGTTGAAAAACATTACCTGTCCACCCCTTTTTGTTTTTTTCTTCAAACCAGATCCTTTAATAGATTTGAGTTTTTGGAGTTTTTGTTGATGGTAATTCATATAATCAGTCAGAACCTTTCTTGTATCTTGAAGAATTTTTCTTCGATATTGAGCCTCAGCTTCAGTGATTGAGCCACTATTTAATTTTTTAGTAATATTCATCGAATATCCAGAAAGTTGTTGCCGTTTCTCTTTAGCCTTTTTAAGGGTTTTGGTAAGATAAGATTTCCTCTTTTTGTCATTCATATCTTCTTGTTGAAGTTGTAATTCAATCTCATCATAGTTAGGAATTTGAAGTTGATCTAAAGTTTGATTTATTCTATCCTCTTCAAGAATTTCGTAATCTGGTACTTCTTCTTCGTATTCTGGAGGAAGATCTTTAGGTTCATACATGTATTCTGGATCTATATACATTTGTTTTTTACCTGATGCTAAATCCTCAAGGACATCTTCATAAGATGGAGGTTTTGGAACCAATTGTTTCTCGTTTTCAGGTAAAACAGGTTGATCAAACAAATCGTCCAATCCATAATCAGGCACTTCATCATCAATAGCTATTCCATAATCTGGAACAGGTCGCTTTTTCTTTACCAATCTTCTCAACGGTGCTTTTGGGGCTGTAAGTTCCTTTAACTCAGATGTTATAGGTTTGAAAAGTTTCTCTGCCTCGACTTCACCCATTTGATCAGATATCTTTTTTTGTTTTATTGTATCTCTTACTGTGTTAATCTTTTTACCAAGCTCGGATCGTTTCTCAGCCATTTCTTTCCATTTGAGTAAACTCATTATATCATTTGTTTACATAAAATTTCGTATTTTGTTCGGAAAAATTAGGGTTATCATATATAAAAACGCTCGCATAGCGTGTCGCATAGCGTGTCGCAATACGATAAAATTGTATAACATAATATCATATGAAGATACAAAATTACGACATTCAAGATGATGAAAACAACGATTTTGTTCAATTAAAGAGTTTCATGCCAAACCGATGTTTCAGGATGCTTATTTGTGCTCCCTCTGGTGGTGGCAAGACTAACCTTTTGCTTGATATGATATATAGGCTTCTCTATTTTGATAAAATATATCTTTACGCTCGCAATCTCCAACAAAGCAAATATAAGCATCTGTTAAAATCTCTTGAACCAATATCAAAAGAGGTCGGTTATGACGTGATAGAAGCAAGTAATGATGACATCATCCCTCTCACAGATTTGTCTGATGAAAACCAAAAATTAATCATATTTGATGACTATTTGAATACAGGTAAGAAAAATGACGAACGGATACGAGACTACTTCACCAATTCTAGAAATAAAAATTGTTGTTGTATATATTTGAGTCAAAGCTATTACGGAACCGATAAAACAATAAGACTGAATAGTACACATTTTGGTGTTTTTGATTTTCCTTCTATAAACGAGCAATCGATGATTTGCCGAGAACTGAACATAAATAAATCAGATTATCAGAAAGCTACTAAGGATCCATATAGTTTTTTGTATGTTGATAAGGTCAAAAAAAAGGTAGCCCGAAATTTCGATGAAAAAATCTAAACTACTATTATATGAGTTATACTAACGGTATCCTTAATCATGATGATTCTCAAGGACTAGGTAAGATAGGTTCAAGAGGTTTACCTGGTATTGGATTTAAATTAGATGCTAATAATGATTATGATATGCAGAATAAAAAATTAGTGAATGTAAAACAAGGAACCAATAATAATGATGTGGTTACAAAAAGTCAGTTAGATAGTGAAATAGCTAAGATTCCAAGTGTGGATACATCTAAATTCATGCTAAAAACAGGTGATACGATGACAGGGTCGCTTGTTGTCCCAAAAGACAATTACCCAGTTCAAGGTAATCTCAACAAGGTTATCAGTTATGAATCGCAAAGAGAGATATTCTTGTCAAAGAAGGAAGGAGGTCGAATGGAGCAACATATTGACATGAACAATAATTTCATCACAAATGTGAAAGATCCAGTTAATTCAGACCATTGTGTTAATAAAAAGTATGTCGAAAATCAGCTTGAAAAAAAACTGGATAAAGGATCTGATATTGATATGAAAAATAATTCAATTATCAATCTTGATCTTCCATCAAACCAAAGAGACGCCGCATGTGTCGAGTTTGTTAACAACAGAATTGATGACATGACACAAAAAAAGTTTCTCAAAGTTGATGGCACCAACAATATGACTGGAAACTTGAATTTAAATGAAAAAACAATAATCAACTTGAACACCGATGACAAAGACATAAAATCAGCAGCTAATGTCGGCTATGTCAGCAGTAAGGTACACGCCGCCAAAGGTGATGTGACTGTAGGGCTGAAAACTTACTTTGACACAAAAATCAAGGAGTCTCACATCACCAGCTCAACCAACAAGAAAGACGTTTTCAGGTATCTCATGGAAAATGCCGATGAATCTTCAAGTGAAAACAACATAATAGTTGATGGCATTGTTGACTTTTCTGGTTCCCTCCACAATGTCAACAAAAAAGCTTATAAATTTAAAATGGGGAAAGACGCTCAAAATGAGTATTCTTCTCGCATTGGCTTTAACATGTTCAAACTTCCAGAAGGTGAGTACACTTTGGCTATTGAATTTTTCCCTCCAAGCACAACAAATTTGTCAGTGAGTGTCGTTTCCACTTCACTAAATATTGGTCAACAATCAACTAAGCTGTTTGTTAATTACAGTAGATCGATTGTTCACTTACATAAGTGGAGCATAACTCCTCCCGAATACATTTACATTGACATGCATTGTCAGGGCACTGCAAGTAGCTCCACTCAAGGAGTTGGTTATTTGATTGTATATGGAGTCAAAGGATCACAGAGTAATGTAGACTCGGATGTGTATGATACGGCGTACGTTGTAGAAAATGGTAAAATGGTAATGCAAACAGATTTGTCTTTAAATGGGTATAAATTAAGTGGTTCAGTTCATTATATACATGGGTATTTAAATACGAAAAACGGGAACACATTTTTATTGAATGGTTGTGACAAAATAATTATTCCAAATCATAGCCACATATTAACTATAACAGTGCTCTATTTCAAGCTCAAAAGTAAATATAAGCCTATTTCTTTAAAAATAAAACACAGTGACCATTTAACTCAATCAATCACTTACACTTCAACCCAATCAACTCAATCACAGACAATAAATATCAATTTAGTACTAGCGTTTGGTCATTTGGCTGTGGAACTGGGTTCAGTTGTGAAAAATCAAGAACTCTTAATGTTGATTGAATATAGAGTGCCATAAACATTTTTTCATATATCACAATGCGGATATCCATCTGATTGGAGTATGGAATGCTTTTTAGAATATATTATCCCAAAAGAAATAAGCGTTGAGGTTTCCGATGAAAAACATAATGAATAATCTAAACAATATAATATGAAAATATCAACTTTAATCAACGAAATTATTGAGAATATAGAAAAAATAGTTCGAAACATCAGAAAATTATACATCAGTATTAAGAAATCGTTCAAAAAAGAAAAAATGTAACCATATAATATATATGGATAGACGTAAAAGAATATTCAATTGGAACCATGTTTCAGAAAATTTAACAGAAGATCAAATATCTGAGTTGAAAGCATTGTACAAATTCTACCATAAGCAATACTGGCTCCACAAAGAGTCATTTAAAAGCTTCAAGAAAAAGAATATGGCTTGTAACATTGGATCTGTTGTATTGATAGTAACTGGGACTGTGGCTGGTGGTGTGACGTTAAACCCCGCTGTACTTGGATCAATATCAGGCGCAGGGCTTATACTAAAAACATATTCAGAGGTCAAAAATTACAAAAGAAAGATCGAGATGTGTAAATTCGCGTACACTACGTATGAAAAGGTTTTAACTCATTTACGATCCTTTATGAGAGGACTGGAGTATAATGAAAAAGAATTTCTTGATCATGTCAAAGTTCTTGATGAAATAATCATTGAAATGTGTCCTTTAACTGACAAATTTGAAAAGAAATATAATAAGGTATTCATCTAATAATAGATTTTATTTTATCACCTATCAAAAATTGAATTTTATCCCAATATTTATTATAAAAAGCTAAATTTTTTTTCGATTTACTATTTGGAATTTGTTTATTAGGTATCCCCATCATCTTGAATATCTTTATCATAATAAAATTAACGCTAATCATTCTTTTCCTTGTACCATTAACTTCATTAAGAACCTTACCGATCTCTGTAAACACTCTATCGATCTTATATTTCTGACAGTTTGATATTTTAATGTTATATTTTTCTTCAATATCGAGTAATATGTTGCTGATGTGATACTCTCGATGGTAAACAGATTTTCTGATAAATCGATGTCGATTCTTATAAAAATCAACATATTCTTTAACATAATTATATCCTTGTACGACACCACAACTTAGACATGCTAACATCCCATCATCGTTAATAATATACTGATCATCACAGCATGAATAATATTTCACTAAACGATCTTGTGGTTTTTCATTAGAATCTTCCAATTTTTGGTCACAAAAAGGACAAACAATATCTCCTGATTCTTTCAGTTCATCATGTAATTCCTTGTTACAATTCATTCTATACTATTATATGAGATATTTTTTTATGTAAATACAAGTTCCGCAAACACAGTCTGCTTTTCTGTTCACTACAAACTTTACTGACAAACTTTACTGACAAACTTTACTGACAAACTTTACTGACAAACTTTACTTCAAATACAAGTTCATCTGATATTACATGACAATCTGATGACTCATCGGGAAAGTCCCATTTCATCATAAACTTCCTGTTTTCATCAGACATGTCCAGACTTGTTTCTGAGAAAGACTTCCTGTGGTGTGGAATCACGTGATTGAATAATGCGTTGGATGCATCATGAGATACAACATATAGTATCCAAATAATTGATCTCGATAAAATGATCTCGATGAAATAAAACATATAGTTATCCAAAAAATGATCTCGATGAAATAAAACATATAGTTATCCAAAAAATGATCTCCATCTGATGGAATAGTAGTTATAGAGTTGGCGTTGTTCAAGATCAGTTTTGAAAAAACTGGTCTCGAACCGCCAACTCTATAACTACTTTCAGTCATTTGAGGAAAATAGACCATTGTCACGATGGCGTTATTTTACTGCAACTTTAGAAATCACTTGATCGCTTTTCTCTTTCCCATATAAGAACCTTGAAATCTCAGTGAAGTTTTAATCGTAATAGCCCTAATTTGCACAAGGAAATAATAAATGGAAAGGCTCTGGTAATCGTATAACGAAATTTTTAAAAGGGGCACCTTCATCTATTTTTCGTATGTCCTTAAAAAGCCAAAAATATATACGGTCTTCACTCATAAAACCCTAAAAATAGTTTTTGCTAGCAAATGGCAATTCTAGTGCACGGAAGCTGTTCATAGGTATCTTTGGCTTTGCACTGTTGAAATGAATTCCAACTTTGAAAATGCTGAGCCAAGATTGTAAGTTTTTGAATTTTGTCTCCATTAAAATTGGAAAAACTGGTTGAGGCTCGTTCGTCCTTTAAAAATCCTCCTGATATTGTCCCCTTGGTAGTCTCGAAGCAGTTCATTTCTGAACAAGGTACTTAGATATAAATTTAGCACATTATGTCCAGAAAAAAAAAAACAAGAAAGTTCAGGTTACTAATCCCTTCAAAATTACGTATTGATCCTCTTAATGGGTTCCGTTTCACTAGTACTGTTCCTTACTGTTGACGTGGGAACTCACCTTCCCCAATCCTCTGTTTGTTTTCATGTGATTCGATGGTTCGCTTTCAACATTTTCCTATTTCTTCTTCAAGTTCTCCCTAGTTGTTCTTTCATATTAAAATGGTTCCTTTTTTCCGTCACTCGCTTTTCAGCTGGTAAAGAATTTGATTCCTTTCCTCCCTTCCCATTCCCCCTCTTCCAACGTTTTTGTTTGTTTGTTTTTTATTTGCAGCGGCCTCCGCGCTTCGAAGGCACAGAAAAAACACGGAAACACTTGCCACTTAGGCTAGTTATAAAGGTCCTCACTGGGCATGCGTTTCACTTCTTCTTCTTCTTCGTTCAACAAGGATTTAACCAGAGCGTTTGAAATTTACTGACACACTCTAGTTAGCGCATTCAGTTCAAGTAAGCTGAAACAAAAATCACGTAATGCGCTAGCGACACTATAGACTAAGACCAACTTATGTTAACATAAATTGTAGTTCATGGGGCGACCATGAGTAATCATGATGGGGTTGTATGACATGCAATAAGAAAGAGGGTAGGGTTTCACGGTTGAAAGTTCTTGGCGATCACATACGTAAGCAAACGCAACTCGCAGGCTGAGCCAATCAGAATTCGTGTGTGTTTCACTGTCAATCAATTTACAGGCATTGAACACGAGTCTTGTGTTCATTCATTCCTTCGTCGCTGGCCGGCAAACTTTATCTCGCTTTGTTCGAAGAAATTGCTTTTCCCACCCTCCCTCCCTTTGGCTTTAGCATGCCACACACCCAAGAAAATAGAATGTTTTGTAAACAAACAGAAACTTACCTTATTGGATGTATTTCGTTGGGCCTTCGGCCTCCATGTTAAGAGATCAGCTCTTAGTTTCTTGGACCATGTATAGTTCATGTACAGTTAAATATTCTTTGAGTATTTTGAGTATCTCACAATAGCTATAGGGATCTCCTTATGTAATATGTTACAGTTAGGTGATATGTTATGTTACAGTTAGCAGCCAACGCTGCTCGGACTTATGCGGTTTATCTGCATCAAAGACACCTTACGAACTAATTATTTCTGTCTAATCTCAAGAACTGCATAATTAAAGTAAGGAGTTTATCTTAGGTTCAGAGTTGTTTCTTTCTGAAATTCTTTTGCAATTGAAATAAACGAAAAAGCTTTAGGTTTCTTTAGGTTGGGATGAAGTGCCCCCATATAGGTCACTCTTGACCCCATAGGCTCACAGAATGGATGGGTTACCATGGTAACCATGAGTCTAAACTCCCCAAGGACTAAGGACCTCTCCCAGAGGAGTGTGACTCCTGGAGAGAAGTGGGGATTGTGACCCCTGACTAAGGACCTCTTTCAGGGTATTGTGACCTGCAGCCCTGAAGAGGATTAAAGGACCTCTCTCAGGGGATCGTGACCTGCACCCCTGGAAAGGGTTTGTTACCCCTTACTTAGCTTGACTAGTGATTTGCTTGGTGACACTGGCCTATCTGTGGAGTGCTTCGTTCCCATTACTCCACATATCTTGTTGCGTTGTTGTTTCTCATGGGTGGGGATGCCTGCGTTTCAAATCCCCAGTTTAATACCGAACCTTTGAGAGAAAATTAAATTTATTTGCGGTATTAAAATAAACGCAAATCTGCTACCTCCAAGCATGAAGCAATGTTAATATTCATGACAACTTGGTAGTAATCTCTTGCACTAGTTTCCTGGAAAAACTGCATGAAATAAATTTGTCTTTCGGATTCGAATGACCACAGAACCCAGTAAACCGCAAAAGGTTACTCTCTTCCAGGAGCCCAATAACCTGATTTTTCTCATGACAAGGAATAAGTACGCACTTAAGAAACCCAGAGCCTCTGCCCCCAAACAAAAATGAGTTTGTAAACTAATTCGGCTGGCCAATCGGGGTACTTCCAACGAGTGCTTACCTACCCTTCAGAACAAAGAGGGAGGGCTCATAATATTTCTTGTGGGGACTGTGAAATACGCGGGTGCCAAATATTACTTACAGCTATTCTACATCTACATCTACATTTTATTACGTTTTCACGCTCACGCTTTATCTTATTTCTGGAAAATCCTAACAAGAGTGAAAACAACCTTGAGAGAGTGACAGAGAAAGAGAGAGGGAGAGAGAGTAGTACTTCCTTTGCACCACCAAATTATCTTATTGGGCGTAGAAATCTATATTAGGAAAATTATAAGAAACAAACTGTGTCAGAAGCGCTTGCTTATGTCCAGTATCGATTACGGATCCAAGTCTCGAGTAATTTTAAACTTTTTTTTTTTTAATCCCAAAATATACAGTTAAACATTGTCCGTTAGCCGTTACGAACCACTTGATCGAGCTCGCCCATGATAGTTTTGCCTAGATCCTTGGGAAACTCTCCCCTGTAGTCTAAGGCAAAACGATTTCTAATTTATCTTAAGTTAACTGCATTCTCTTGCATTTTTACTATAAGGAAAGCTTCAGAGCTGAGTTAAATTCGTGTCAAACCAAATTTTTGATCTGACTTCTCTATATTGCTGCGCCGCCTTTCAATAACACGAGCACCGGTCTGACTCTACCCAACCAATGATTTTCTTTTTAACTGTCGTTAATCTCTGTTTCGGAAACAAGGAAGTTTAGTTTCACAGCCTCAAAAAGGTCACGTTAGCGCGCCGCAGTTGGCGGATCTCGACTCACTTTGTTTGGCGGTTTCTGGTTTCCTCGTAGTTGTGATTGACGGCGAAAAAACACTTAATGGGATTTGGCCTATTATTGAAAGGCACAGTAAAAGTATAACGTTGTCAAAGCCAAACTGTTTTAACGATAGATAACTTAAAAACTTTTTACGAGAACTGATCATGACCACCGAGCTTCTAAAGTCAACTGAAAGTCGATTAATTTTTCTTAGCACGGGAGTTCAATTCTTTCCTGCAAAACACAACCAAATACCAACAACAGAATTCATTTTAATTCTTTATTTAGCGTCTAAGATAAAATAAAATCATCACACCAGAAAGCACAGCACCTTAATGAAAGCACCTCTTGTCCAATCCTTATTTTTTTCTTGATTGAATTTCAATTCATAACCCGAAATCAAATCACTTTACCCTTTTTGAGGGCCATGCATTGCGACACAGATTTCCCAGTGTTGTTGCGTTCTAAGCTTAAGTGATGTAGCTTGTTCTTATGCTAGTTACAAAAAACAACTTCTGGTCACGATGTTATCCAGCCCCTAAGAGTAAAAGGTGAAAATCATTTGCCAGTATTCCCATCAGCAACTGCTTACTTTAAAATATCGAGTTTTTAACCCATCACCTGGGCAAAGCAAAATGATTTACCAAAAGTCTGCAATCAGTGTTCAAAACTAAATCAACAGTTCAAAGGTGTGTAAATTCCCTTCACGCCTGTAGCACGGCTGTACAGTCGTGCGTGTTAGACTACCATCAGCCTAACGACATGGCCAACGGTCTTCTTCGAGGTTCGGCCCGTAATGGTCGCCAGCACATCATCACCTTTGCCTCGTTCAGCCGAGCTTGGTGCTTGGAAGGAGACAGAGAAGAAACTTTTGCGGCCTTGTCGAACAGTGATGGAGCTGCGGCGAAGACGACTGACATACTTCAGGCGATCTTTGACCTTGATGTCAAATCTCTCAGTTGGCCCGGTGTTATACACCACAAACATCACGAATCCGCGTCTTCCAGCTGGTATGGTGAACTCGTTTCTGGCATAAAGGACTCTGATTAGGGCGTGACTGGGATGCACCATGTTACGCGAGTTGCGTTCAAAGCTGTACCCTTTTTGTGTTTTTCCTCTCAGCTTCAACTTAAAGGGTACCGAGGGAGGGATGAAGGAGGCTGAGAAGTGTGCACCATTTGTTCCGCGAGGAGTTACGGTAGTTGTTCCCAGACGCTTTCCGTCCTTGCTCATGAAATCAAGGTTGAGTGTTTTCTTGTTGACGGTTTTTGCTCCAGCTACTGTTATGATGACCAATGCTTTCTGGCCTATTTGATAAATGTAACAAAAATAAAGATTGCCAAATGCGTCTATTCATTTTTGAATAGCCAGAGTAGAGGCCATCCAATTTCAATGAGATTTAGGAAGACGTTACGTTCGTCACAATTTAACCGTCGGACGTACAACCAAACTCACACCACCACAGTGGTACAAGGGAGGGGGGTTGATGGGACCCCCTTAGGTTTTTGATATGTTACAATATTTCGAAAGAGATTTAACCTTTAGTAGAAAGCCTGTGACGTGCCCTACAAGATGAGGTATATATAGATGGCCGCCATCTTGCATTTTACCCAAAATAATAATAATAATAATAATAATAATAATAATAATAATAATAATATTTATCTAGGGAGCCCACTCACCTTGGAGGAAAGAAATTATCAAAAAGAAATTATCAAAAAGCGCCGGAAATTGAAGTTTTTGATGCTAGACATGTAGAATATGACACAATTTAGCACTTTGCTTCTTTTTGTCAACACTGGAAACTAAATACCTCGTTACTATCGGACAGTGAATACGTGAATGTAATTAAGAAAACAATTGCTGAAGTTGCAAATGAGTACAACAATAATAACGAGGTCGACCCCGTGCTCCTTTGGGACACCATAAAGATGCGTATCTGCTCAAGTTCGCTTAAATACGCAAAAGAAAAGAAAGCCAAAATGAAGTCAAAGGAAACAAACTTAGAGTGTGATATTTTACACCTCCAGAAGAAAGTGGAAGAAAACAACCTTTCTGAAACAGATAAAACTGACACGCTTAATGAATTAGAGGTCAAAACACTCCAGTTAGAGAAAATTTGCCAGTATCAAACCCAAGGGACACTCATAAGATCTAAGGCGCGCTGGCATAATGAAGGAGAGAAAAATACCAAATACTTTTTAAGTCTAGAAAAACGCCACTTCAATACAAAAACTATCAAACAACTTCAACTTGATGACAAAAGTGTCACTAATACGGACGACAAGATCTTAAGAGAAGCGAAATCGTTCTATCAAAACTCTATTCTTCTTGTAAGCCGCAAAGTATCTCGGATTATGACGACATTTTCTTCCAAGAAGGTTCCACTGGGGCACTTGAGGAGCAGGCGAGAAAAGAATGCGAAGGTCTATTGACTAATGAAGAATGTCTAGAAAGTTTAAAAACAATGGCACAATAAAGTGTTCTGGGAAGACATCAAACAATTCTTACTAAGCGCCTTGAATTTTGCACACGCAAAGGGCTGTTTATCAATCACGCAGAGGAGAGGACTTATTACCCTCGTGCCTAAGAAGAACAAACCCGCCAATCTCTTAAAAAACTGGAGGCCAATTACTCTCCTGAACTGCGACTATAAAATTGCTGCCAAATCTATCGCTAATCGTATGAAAAAAATCCTGCCTAAGATAATTAATAACGACCAAACTGGTTTTTTAAAAGGTAGATTCATCGGAGAAAACATCAGGCTTATTGATAGCATTATCAATTACACAAATACGGAACAAATCCCTGGCCTCCTGTTATTCATTGACTTCGAAAAAGCCTTCGATACGATAGAATGGTCTTTTATTGAGAAAACATTGAAATATTTTAACTTTGGAACCTCTTTGGTGACATGGATTAAATTATTTTATACAGATATAAGCAGCTGTGTCCAAAACAATGGATGGTCTTCTGACTTCTTTACTTTAAGCCGCGGCGTGAGACAGGGGTGTCCGCTTTCGCCCTATCTATTTATTTTATGCGCTGAAGTCCTGGGCAACGCAATAAGGAGAGATGAAGAAATCCGTGGTATTAAAATAAGTGGTAGACTGAGTGCAAACTCTCACAATATGCAGCTGATACGACAATGATTTTAGATGGCTCAGAACTCTCCTTCTCGAGGACCCTTTATTTACTCGATATATTTGCGGACATTTCTGGACTGAAAGTTAATTACGAGAAAACCGAAGCCCTCTGGATAGGCTCACTTAAAAATTCGAATACTATTATCCCTTCAAACAAACCGGTAACTTGGGCGGAGAGGAAAGCCTACGCCTTGGGAGTTTGGTTTTGGACATCATATTTAAAGGATATTGAGGCTAATTTTTTCGAGAAAATTGAAAAAATCAAAAAAATGCTTAACAACTGGTCAGCTAGAAGACTGACTCTCCTGGGTAGAATTGCAATCCTAAAATCCGTGGCTGTGTCACAAATTGCTTATGTTTTGTCCTCTCTACCAACTCCCCAAGGTGTCATTAAGGAAATCAACTCCCTGTTATACGACTTCCTTTGGGATGGTAAAAGTGATAAAATCAAAAGGACAGAAATGATTAACAGCTATAGTAAACGAGGATTAAAAATGATTGACATTCAAAGCTTTAACCAATCATCGAAAAAGAAATGGGTAAAAGGCTATCTCGACGATGATAATCAGGCGAAATGGAAGTCTTTTTTCAATTATTATCTTGAAAGGCACGGTGGCAATTTAGTGTTTTCGAGTAACCTAAAACGGCAAGATATTCCACTGCTCAATTTAACAGATCCATTCCTGACAGAGATTATAGAATACTGGAGTACTTTAAATTACAGGGACGAGAACCTAGACTTCTTTTCCACCCAAATCTGGCATAATTCCCTCATAAGAATAGAGAACAGACCGTTCTTCTATAAATCGTGGTTTAATGCAGGAGTGAAGGAAATCAGGGACTTGCTTGATGCTGAGCAGAACTTCATAAGCTACAATGCTTTTACCGCTCAGTACAACATTAAGACTAACTACCTAGAGTATTGTAAAGTAGTGTCAGCATTAAAACACTTTAGAAAAAAGTGTTCTTCAAACCTAAATAACCCTACTCGAAAATATGTCTTCTATCATCCTCCAATGTCTGCAAAAAGTTTTACGAATGTATCATTGAAAAAAAAATCATCAACCCCTATAAAAAGCCAGGAAAAATGGCTTTCTGAAGATGCTGTAATTGGAAATCTGGAAGTAAATTGGGAAAACACCTATCGTTTGCCCTTTCTATGTACAACTGAAACTAAACTAAGAGTTTTCCAGTTTAAGTTTCTACACAGACGGGTAGCTACAAACGACTTTCTTCATAAGATAGGGCTGAAAGAGGTTGAGTCCTGTTCTTTTTGTAATGACTCCACTGAAACTCTTATGCATTTATTTTGGTACTGCAACTATACCCAGACTTTTTGGAAAAACGCTTTCCAGTGGATTTCTCAGAATCTTACCCTGACGAACAACTCCTTCTCTCCTACCCTTTGTCTTGGCTAAACCGATAGTATATCTGATTTACTTTTTCAGTACTTTCTTCTTATTGCTAGACACTATATATACACCTGTAGAATAAGAAAGACTCTCCCTACACTACAGGTATACATACAACTTATTATAAACTCCATGGAAATTGAAAAACAAATAGCTCTTGACAACAACAATATAGCTTTTTTAAAGAAGAAGTGGGCCTCTTTTAAATACTGCCCCTCAGAGGAATAATTAATCCGCTTTTTTAACAAAAAGTAAACAAAGGTCGCGTGGATGCTGAGAGCCGAGGCAAGGACACCAGGCGGGACATGTTACTTTTTTTTGCCTAAGACCAGTATGTTTATGTAATGTACGTAGTTTTTTCTTTTCCTTTGTTTTCTGTTTCGAACTTGTATTAACTTGTTATTTGTAATTTCATACTATTAATTAATATCTAATTGTTAATTTAGTGTTAAAGGCAGATAAGTATTGTAAATTTGTGTTGTTTTTGTTCAATAAAGTGTTAAAAAAACAAAAACAGAAAACATTTTGTGCATTTATCACTTAAAAAAGGGCAAAACACGCATCATTACTGAAAAATGGCTTGACCACCTCCTACTTGTGACGTCATATCTCGTAACCATAGTAACCGATTCTTACGAAACTTGTGTCAAAATGTGTCTAAAGGATATGTATACAGTTACTGAAAACGGCAGGTATACTGGTGAAAAATCACCTTCAAAAAATTCAAGAAAAACTTTACGGGGGTGACATCCACTTTCCCCTTCCCCCCTTGTACGACAGAGTTTCGAACATCAATTTTTGCACGCCGTATTCAGCATATTGTTTCTTTGAATCTCTCGAAATGGCTTGAAATTTTTTTTTGTGGTAATACCTTTCATTATCTCGTTTTTTTTTTTGCCCTGGAGGCAATTATAGTATGTTATTATTACTAGCTAAAAGCAAAACGTTTTGTTCTACGTTCAGCCGTTAGCGGTTATCGCCAGAAAGTCGCTTAGCGTTTTTAATTACTTGCGCCTGAAAACTGAAAGACACTCACCAAGAAGAGGATGAGATATAGGGATTGGTGTTTTACTTCCACGGGTTGGGATCATCACAAAGAAGTACTCGAAGTCGACGTTCGTTTTGCTTGAACCCTTGACGTGATAGGAGTGTTTGCCAGCTCTTGACACTGTCAGCTTCCAGGCTCCGGGCTGGGGGTGGTTGATTTCGTAAATGGCTCCTCTTGATAAATAAATCTTTCCTGAGGTAACAAAGTATCCCCTGGGATCCTTGAGCGTGATGCTTGGGCCCATTTGTTCGGTTGTCACCGAGATGATGAGCTTTTCTGTGGAATCATCAACAGGGATGCTGTAAGAGGACACGCCCACGCTTCGTTTCTTTTTCCCACTTGCATTTCCAGTTCCCCCAGATGCTAAGCACGTTGCGCCTGCAAGCGCACCAGCAGTAAATCCGGTAAGCTTTCTTAGTTCGCCACTGTTGGGAAGTTTAAACATCTGACCGCACGTTTCCCTTGCCAGTTTCTCAAATGGCTCAAAGGAGGAGCGTCCACACAGACCAGTCGTGAAGAAGTTAATAGTTATGCCATTCACCTCGGAATCAGCAAAAGATAGCACTTCTTCGATGTTTTCTTCCGTGGCATCTTTTGCTGAGGCATCAGTGAAAACATAAAGCGGCGAACCATAGTTTGGACTTTCCGCCATGGCGTCCAGGATTCCTGTGAATGTGAGCTCAGGGCAGTCTCCGCCGGCATGCGCACGAAGTCCCTGAATGGCATTCAAAAACTGTATCTTTTCTGTGCTGCTTTTGTAAGTAACTGGTCCAGTTCCTTTACAAAAGAAAACCAAACAATCGTTTAGTTGAAAGCAAAAAAATTCTCTGAAAACCCCAATTTTGTCTCCTCTGAAGAACACCGAATGGTTTAAAAGAAAGTAAAATTTAAAAAGAGTAAAACAAACAACAAAACTCTGATATCAATGGTTACAGTCTGTCTGTAACGTGGTGGATATGGGTGACAAAACGGTGGATAAAATTGATACACGTGAAGTGATATGATATTATTTCACGGCGTAGTAGCGGATGTTACATAAATTACCGGTTGCATTGCCAAAGATGTAGAAAGACATTTGATGGCGATACTGAAGGTGACAGGGGGTCTCCGGTAGCATGAGGAAAGGTTCACAAAGCCACCGGAAGGCTCACAAAGATTTCTAAAGATAACTCAAAATCTTCGTTAGATTTCCGAATATGACTCGATGAAGTTCCGAAGCTCTCAAAGTCAATTTACATAAATGATTGATTGATTGATTGATTGATTGATTGATTCATTCATTCATTCATTCATTCATTCATTCATTCATTCATTCACTCCTTAATCGGTTCATTTTCCTGCGAGTTTGAGTTGCGTATTTATGCAGAGCTATTTGTGCAAACCTGGATCGTTGAAGGGTGACAGGATGTAGTCGACGGTATCGTCCCTGGGATGATTAACAATCGATGTCGCGATGTCTTTAGCTGCTTGAATTTCACCGCCCATGCTACCAGTGTCATCAATAGCGAACATCAAAGTGACGTCTCCATTGACACTCATGAACGTGTCAAATGCAGAAGGACCAAGTTCGTTCTTGATGGAATCCATAAACACCTTTACAGGACAGCTCGAAGTACACCGTCTTTTCCGACCACTCATCTTTGACAGTTTTATCGCCGAGTATATACCATGACCAAGAGACTGGCGAGCGAACAAGTAGTTGCGTTTCTGAGTCGCTAGCTTGATGTTTGCTTTAATCTTTGCCAGACGCTGGGAACTGTGACGGTATCGCGATCCAGCGGCCTGAGCTTCATACACGGCCCTTTCTATTTGATCGAGGGCCTCTAAGAACTTGTTGGACGGTGTTGTTCTTTTCTTTATGGGAGGTGGTCTTGGCTTTGGCTTTGATGCGACCACCGCGGAAGTCACTAGTCAAGATAAAAATCAACGAAAATGAATCATTGGAAACAGAAAAATTTTAAAAGGATTCGCATTGAAGGGTCAGGCCTGTATACTATTTTTGCCAATCTGTCGGATAAAAATTCCTCAACCTTTATCGTTCTGATTATTTACAAAGCCAGCGTTACTCCATTACGATCGATTTTATAGTTTCTGAAGTTTAGCTCCAATTCTGTAGTGTGTGCAATTTCCGTAGTTTGTATAGTTGCTAATTAAAAGTAATAGTATTTGTGTTAACTGAAGTTGGCGTATTTCCTGTAGCCTGTGTGGTTGTTGTTGCTCATTCCATTACTGTAGTTTGGGTACTGGCTGTAGTGTATTTTATATAGTTGCTGCAGTAAGTGAAGAATACGTTGTCGCTGTATTTTGGGTAGTTGCATGTAGTTTGAGTAATTTGTGACTGCAGTCGGTTCGATGCGCTTGCTGTAGTTGGTGTCGTTCTTTTAAGTCACAAAAAAGTACAGTAGCTTGTCTTTGCAGTATAGTTTGTGTGGTTGTTTTGTTTTTTGGGCAGTTGTTGAACTTTGTGTCCTTCTTGTAGTTTGTGTCAGTAGTTGCTAGGGGGTTGTGTATGTGCAGTGGTTTGTCAGGTATTTTGTGAGGATTTTGTAGTTGGGGTAGTTGTTGAAATTAGTGTAGTTACTGTAGTTTATACAAACTGTGTAAGTCTGTGTAAGACGTAGCTGTAGTCTCAGCAGATGTGAAGTTTCTGTAGTTTCAGTTAAGCTGCTGGGACTCGTATAATTGCTGTAGTTTGTGGAGTTGCTGTAGCTGTAGTCTTTGTAGTTGCAATTAAGTCTGTAAATTTGCTGTATTTTGTGCACTTGCTGACATGCTAAGTGTGATCCATACAAACATTCTTTTAAAAAAAAAATTCGGAATGTGCGCCAGTGTAATAGTTTACTGAGACATGTCGTGGAGGTAGGATTTTCATCTTTTTAAAGCGAGATTGTATTTAAGTTTACGTACTTGCTGTTGTTGCTGTAGTTTGTGTTGTTGCTCAAGTATTTGCAGTCCCTGTAGTCTGTGTACCTGCTCCAGTTTGTGTACTTGTTCTAGTTTGTGTAGTTGTTGTAATTTTTGTAGTTTTAAGGCGTTGTTACACAAGGCAATTTTTCCTACAACTTCCAACACAACACCGTTGCAAGACAAGTTGCTGACGAAATTGCACATGTAACACCCTCTCTTGGCAACCTTTCTCGCTACGAAAAATTGCGTTGCGAGTGGCGGTAAAAGTAGATAAGTCTTCTACTTTTCGTAACGTTTCGAGATGAGTTGTAGCGTGTAACGTGTATTATGCAACTTGTCTCGCAATGTTCTTAGTGTCATCATTGTGTTGTAAGTTGCAGAAAAAACTGTCTCGCGTAACAGCACCTTTACTCTTTGTAGTTGCTTAAGTTTGTGTTTAAAATTGCTGTAGTTAGTGTTCTTGTTATAGTTTCTGTAGTTGCTATAGTTTGTGCAAATTACTTTTTTTGTGTAGTTCCTGTTGTTGGCGTACTTCTCTCAGTGCTACAGTCTGTGAAGTCAAGTGAAGCTACTGTGGTCTGTATGTGGTTGCTGCAGTCTGTGCAGTTTAGTTGCTGTAGTTTGTGTACTTGTCGTAGTTTGCGTAGTTTCTATACTGTGATCTAAATATTTGCAGTAGTCTGGGTAGTTTAGTTGCTGTAGTAGGCGTAGTTGCCGAATTTTGTGCACTTGTTGTAGTTTGTTTACTTGCTGTAGTTTGTGTCGTTGCTTTCATTTCAGTTGTGTAGTTGCTAAAGTCAGCACAATTGTCGTAGTTTGCGTAGTTGCTGTAGTTCGTGGAGTTGTTATCGTCAGTGTGGATACTGGAGTCTGAATAGTTGCAGTTTGTGTAGTTGGTGAACTTTGTTTACTTGCTGTAGTTGTTGTAGTTGCTAACGTTTGTGCAACTTTTGCTGTAGCTTGCGTATTTGTTGTTAGTGGTTTGTGTAGCGACGTGTTCACTTGCTGCATTTTGTGCAGTTGCTTTTCTTTGTATAGCTACAGTTGTGGTTGTTTGCGTGGTTAATTGTTGTAGTTTGTGTAGTTGCTGTGGTTTTTGTAGTTGTTGTAGTCTGCGTAGTTGTTGTTGTTTGGGTAGTTGCTGTGTTTTGTGTAGTTGTTGTCGTCTGTGTACTTGCTGTATTTTATGTAGTTGCCTTACTTTTTGTGCAGATGCTGTAGTTTGCACAGTTGCTGCAGTTTGTGTAGTTGCTGTAGTTTGTCAGTTGCTGTAGTTTGTGCACTAATGCTGTCTGAGTTTGTGCAATATTGCTGTAGTTTCTGCTGTGAGTCCTGTACTTTGTGTAGTTCTTGTGAGCTGTTTTGTTGCCGTAGTTTGTGTAGTTTCTATATAGTTTTTTTTAATCACTGCAGTTTTTGTGCTGGCTATAGTGTGTAGTCAGTTTTAGTGTAGTTTGAGTAGTTGCTTTGGTTTGTGTAGTTGCGGCAGCCTGAGTAGTTCAGTTCTGTAGTTTGTGTGGATGCTGACGTTTTTACTTGCCATATTTGGTGTTGATTGCTGTAGTTTCTTTGGTTTGTGTAGTTGCTGTAGTTTCTATATTTTCTGTACCTTCTGTAAATGCTCTAGTTTGTGTAGTTGGTGCAATTCCTGTAATTGTTGTAGCTTGTGTCTTTGTTAATATATAGTTTGTGCAGTCGCTGTCGTTTATGCAGTTGCCTTAGCTTGTGTAGTTGCTATGGGTTGTCTGACTGATGTAGTTTTAGAAACTGTTGTAATATTTAGTCTGTGTAGTTATGTATTAGTGAGTGCTTAGTAGTCTGCGCTTAGTAGTCGTTTTTTTATTTTGTAACTTCCTTTTTAAATTTATAAAGGACTTTTGCTTCACTTTTAAATTGTCACTTTTTTAGAGGATCAGAAAAGAAAAGACATAAAGGTTCCTCACTTATTTGCTTTCATTTCTATTATGAACGTTTAAATTTATCTAACGGCACCAATATTTTTTCAACCCACACTCAATAAGGCTTGTAGTTAAAATCTAGTTCTTGTACTTATTCACTGATGCGATATTACTCTTGGATACTTTACTCGTGCTATTTACAATATCGATGCAATGAACAGTTAATTGAGCATGTATTCTCGTGATGGTAACTGAATTATCTTACCAACGTCAAGGAAAAAAAGATCAAATTGCTTACCTCTATATGATTTATAACGTCGGCGACGACGGCTTGCTAGAGTGAAATAAAATAAGTTAAAAGTCAGTATTGTGTAATTTGAAGAAAAAGCGATGAAAGACTAAGAAGCCTGTTCAGAGGAGAAAATTTAAGGTCCAGAGTAAAATCATTGTGCTTTGTTTGTAATAGCGAGCCCTATACTTTGTCGCAATTGAATACCTTTATGTAATATTGTCCAATGAAATGGGTAAACTACATCGTAAGTATAATATAAATTTTCAGTTATACGGCCGGTTGATCCTTAGAAGTGAGCACAAATGGGTCATATTAGGGCCTGTTGGTTAACATTAGTGACGAGAGGTTAATCGAAGGACTCGGATTAATTCAGTCCTTCTAGCTGTTTAAAACTTTTTATCGGAGATAAACACCATTGCCAAGATTTGGTTTTGGTGAGAATTTAACGGCGTTTGTTCACGGATTTTTACTGCTGAAAAAGAGGAGTTAAGAAGTTCAAAAAGAGATACTTACATCCCCATCCTGACGTATAATGAGGCTTCACGGGTGCCAACGGAGGCGAAGTAGTTGGCGAAGAGCTACCCGAAGAAAAGGACATCAAAGCGTTCCTGGTATCATCTAACATGGACGTGAGGAGATTTTGGGTCAAAACTAAGTTTGTCAGAGATGCGGCTAGCGCAAGGCAAAATATCGCCTTGATGTTGACGTACAAGAACACGGATTGAGGACCCATCGTTTCTTTGTGCCGTATGGGGAGATAAAGTGTACTCTTTAAGTTTTGGTCATGAGGGATTGCAAGAAAACTCAACGCGTTTGATATTTTTAACCTTTTTGCATTAGTCAGTAAACATGAAAGTGAGCTAGTCGTATTTATTACGGTAAAAAAATAATTCCAGTCACCACAAGGGTCATTGAAGCAGCCAAAAACACATCTACCTGTACATGTAAAATTTTTTGAACAAGACGCGTTCTATTTTACCGAATACCAAAGCTGCAATGACAACGTTTCTCCCACAATTTACGGAAGTTGTTAACGCGCGCGTAAAATGAAATTGTGACTTCAGCCTACAAAGATCAATATTAACTTGAGGACGCAAGAAAGCAAACAGGAAGTAAAACTTAGAATTCAAAATTAGAAGTAGAAGAACTTTGAACTTTGAAGCCGAGGTTCAACGTAACATTCTCTAAGTCTTTTGTCCCCGCTTCTATCGATTATACAAAAAAATTTGCATGCTGAAAGCATTAGGTAAACAGAATGATTCATTCCAATGACAGTAATTCTCGGCAACTTGACAGTTGAGGCATTATATTCCCGTTTAAGATGACTCGGTAAAATGATGAAAAGAAATCGCCGCTGTCTCGGCCCTACGTTTTAGTTCGTTTTCTGTTACTTTAGCGATTGCTAAATCCATTGTTACTTCCGGGGCTATACTCTGTGATTCTAGCTAAGGCACGCGTGAACATTATCAAGGACGAGTTTGTGACTGAAAGCTTTAAATAATACGGGATGCAAACAATAGGAAAGGAATACAAAATCTAAAAGTGTTGTGTCAAGCAAAGATTATGACGGAGTTCAGCCAACGACGAAACACGCGCACATTCCTCAATCAGTTTTAAGCACTTACAGACGGCCGAGCTGAACGGAGAGTTGTCAAGAGTTCAAACTCTGAGCGCTCTCGGCTGAACGATTGCGTGAGGACTTTCAGTCTGCTCAAATTGGAATCGATGGAATACAAAAATGGATTGCAACTGCGACAGCGACAAAGGCAAGCGCAAATACAATAGCAAAATACCGACAGGGACATGGCTTCCTCCTCAATACGTAAAACGAAGGGTTTTCAAATTCAGACTAGTGACATTCGTAGCACCCCTCGCTCTCGTTATGACTTGGTACTCTCCCACTGGCTCACTTGCGTAAGTAGTTCGAAATCTCGTCGACTCTCGTTCTCAGTTTGCCAGAAAAACGAAATACCACTGAGACACGTTCGCATGTCATACTTGAAGTAGAAAACTACGTACAGCCTAAGAGGAGATGTCTGGCTTTAGAAAGCCGGTTTAGCAACCGCATCTCAGTTTCAGGGGATCAAAACGTTTTTGCCCAAACGGGGAACGATTTCTCAAATAATTCACTCTTCGCAAGGCTACATCTGACAGTTTTGATAAATTCCGACGACGTGTCGCTTATTTGAAGCTCTGAAAGCCTTTTTGGACACTTAGGAGACAGATTTGTTTCGTTATGCCACGTGGAACTGCAGGCCAGTCTTAGAAAGGTTTGTGAGTTATGCTCCGAGAGATGACTAAAACTGTCCTAATCTGAATTTGTTGCAAGCTGAGAATAAGGTTTTGCCGAGTCCAGCCTCATCCTAGAATTATACGCGGCTCGCAGAAACCTTGGTGGTCATTCCAAATGAAATTTAAAAGAAGCATTAACATGTGCGATTGGAAAATGACGCCTTAAGCACCAGAGATATTATGAATGGCAACAGGAGAAAACCATTAATGGCTGTACACTAGAATCTACGCGTTTTATCACCTTAACCTCTCATCATTGCCAAATATCACATCTTTCTATCTCTGAGAACGCACAAAATCAGTGGACTAAGCTAAGTGTGTGTGCATCACGCTGAGCCTGTCTTTTTTGCTGTACTTTTCTGTGTATTTTGCTGCAAACCACTTGTATGTACGTATTCGTATTTGTATGCAAATGAAAAAAAAAATTTTAAAAAAATATAGATACGCTTGTTTGCAAATCCTATACATGAAAACTGATACCGCACTTAGAAATGAAAATCTACGCACTTTACCGCGCTGATTACTGCCTTTGAATCGCTCTTCGTTTGGCTCAAGCTTTCCACCACTTTCCACTCATCTCAAGGGGACTGGGTTCGACTGTCATGTCGAACGGATGTGCTTCGTAGCGCTCCGGGGTCAGCGCTCCGTATCTTTCCTCCTTTAGTTTTTCAGTTAACATGTGAATATTACGCCTCCTTTACCGCAGACGTTCGCTCGGTACTTTTAGTTTTAATGCCAGGAAAGAAGAATAAAAGGAGAACTAGCACTGGAAGCCCAAGAGGTTCGAACTCGAAGTGTCTACGTGTTACAGAGATGGCCGCCGCTAAATCGCAAGATGGAGCCGCTATAAACTCGCAAGATGGTGTTGGCGCCGAGAAAGTCTCTGCTGTGACGCTGAAGGCTATAATGGATACAATTAACTCCCTCGGAGTCAAAATGGAGGACAACTTTAAGTCGCTTAGAGAAGAAATGGAAATTTTCAAATGCGAACTGAAAGTAGACTTGGACAAGTTAAGGAGCACCGTCGTTGAATTAGAAAAGTCTTCCACCGCGCTATCGCAACGAATTGACGAACTCGAGAAAAGCAACACATCGTATAATACCCAAATGTCACTTCAACAAACGGAAATCGAAGATTTAAAGAAGCAACTCGCCAACGAAAAAGAGCGTGTTCTACATCTAGAGGAATATTCTCGTAGAGAAAACCTCAAGTTCAGAAATATCCCAGAGCTACCTGAAGTCGGATTGCAAAGGTTTATTGCTGGATATTATATCTAAGGACCTTGGTCTGGAAGTGGTAAATGCGTTTCCACGCTGTTCACAGGGTAACGTGGAAAGGTAAGCCTAGAGCAATTATTGTGCGCTTTGTCGAAGAAATTTGTTGAAAGAATCGGTCAGATTTGAAGATGCGTAACATCACCCTCGATTACCCGGCAGCAATTCAAGAGGAAAGAGCGGTATTAATTAAAGCAATGTTGAAAGCAAGAGCGAATGGAGCGAACGCCAAAGTGATTGGGAGAAATCTCTTTGTCAACAGCGTAAAATACACTATAAACAATGTCCCTTCAGACTTGAAAGAGAATGACTGACTTTACTTCTTTTGCGGACTACCTGTGTTCTACTTTTTTTCATCTGAACTGTTACCTTCTCCTAATACAACCTTTTTTTTTTCTAGGGTGAAAAGATTCTGCCATGATTTACTTTTAGGAGGAAAGCGACAATCCGCTTTCGGAAGGCAGCCTAGCTAGTTTTATTTACTGCTCGGACTCAGTCGACACAGCTTAACAGTCTTAACAGCATTATACTGGCTGTGTTTCAAGTTATTTTTACTTTAAGTAGAGTGGTTTTTCCGTTGTACTTATTTACCTGTAGGCCATTGTGTCAGTTAATAGTTTTTCTTGTTCGCTTATCGAACACAACAACTTTCAAGAAATGCAAATTTAAATAATTATATGCTGAAATCTTAATGCCAATTAATATACAATTCAAAGCTATCTCGCTGAACGTTCGTGGAATTCGCACCTTTGAAAAAAGGAAAACAATTTACAGTTGGTTGACTAAACAAAATGCAGACATTTGCTTTCTTTAAGAGACTTATAGCACAAAAGAAATAGAAAATCAATGGAAATCTCAGTGGCGCGGCGAAACTTATTTTGCACACGGCGCTATGCATAGTCGTGATGGGGTCGCCATACTTGTACGAAATACACTCGATTTTATGCCAAAATCGGTTAAATCAGATAAGGAAGGAAGATTCCTTTGTCTTGAAGCCATTATCCAAGACGAATTGTTTCTCTTAGTTAATATATACACACCTAACACATCAACTCAACAAACAACGTTTTCCCGTAAACTTTCCGATCTTATCAATAGTGACGAACGCTATGAGCAATGTAAAATCATTCTCGGAGGTGACTTTAACGTCACTGTAGATCCATCCAAAGACTGCTCTGGTGGCAATCCCGTTTAAAAGACTTGGTAAAAGAGCTGGAAGAAATTTTAATAGAAAATGATTTAATTGACAATTGGAGAATCCAAAACCCTGAATGCAAAAAGTTTACTTGAAGACAAAAAAATGCCTCTTATTCAACGACGACTTGACTACTGGTTCATCCCTGAGTCACTTCAAGACGATGTTGCTAAAATAAAACTCGTATCTGCGGTGAGAACCGATCATTCGGCAGTTGATATCGAAATAAACTCTCTAGACACTCAGAATCACGGTCCTTCTTTTTGGAAAATAAACAATAGCCTGTTAGAAGATCCAATATATGTCCAACTGGTAAGAGAAAGTGTTCCTGTCTGGTTAAGCTAGCGAAATTAATTTCTGCACAGATCACAGAATAGTATGGGACTGGATAAAATATAATATTCGTAGGGAAAGCATCTCTTATAGTAAACAAAAAGCGCGTG
Source organism: Siderastrea radians (assembly GCA_964017195.1). Classification (NCBI taxonomy): domain Eukaryota; kingdom Metazoa; phylum Cnidaria; class Anthozoa; order Scleractinia; family Rhizangiidae; genus Siderastrea; species Siderastrea radians. The sequence goes on from OZ024895.1 coordinate 22,786,716, forward strand.
AAAAGAGAGAAAAACATTGAAGAGACATTAAAACTGTGTGAGGAAAAAATTGCTGAAGAACCTTCTCACGAAAACCTACAAAAGCTAGAAACAGCCAAAAGCAATATGAAAGAGAATATAACTATATTGTTAAGGGTTTAATTATTCGTTCCCGTGCAACATGGTTCGAAAAAGGTGAACGAAACACCAAATATTTCCTAAATCTAGAAAATAGTAAAAAAACCAAAACTTGTTTAAGAAAACTACTACTAACAGATGAACAGGAAACTACAAACCCAAGTTTAATCCTAAACGAAATATATTCTTTCTACTCTAATTTATATGATGAAAGAATAGGAACGACGATCAGTCAGACCTCCTGTCCCTTTTTAAATAATCTGGATCAAATACCTAAGTTGTCTGTTTCAATGCACGACAGCTGTGAAGGAGAGCTGACCCAAACAGAATGTTATAAGGCTTTATCTGCTTTTAAAAACAATAAAACACCAGGAAACGACGGACTAATGGTAGAATTCTACCAAGTGTTTTGGTCTGAAATCGGCGTAATCCTTGTTAATTCTCTTAACTACTCTTATCGTTGCGGGGAACTATCAACAACTCAAAAACAAGCGGCAGTCACGCTAATAGAAAAGAAAGGAAAGGACAGGAGAAGGATCAAAAACTGGAGACCAATATCACTGGTAAATGTCGATGTTAAAATAGGCTCCAAAGCCATTGCTATGAGACTAGAGAAAGTGCTTCCGAGCATAATTCATTATGACCAAAGCGCATTCGTCAAAGGACGAAATATATTTGACGCTGTTCGCACCATAAAAGACATTTTTGACTTTACGCAAATAAAAAACTACGAGGCTATTCTGACTACTATTGATTTTGAAAAAGCTTTCGATTCACTGAATTTGAACTTCTTATTTAATTCTTTGGAAGCGTTTGGTTTTGGTAAATCCTTGTTGCATGGATTAAGACTTTTTACAAGAATATATCTAGTTGTGTTTTTAACAATGGTTTTGCCACACCTTATTTCCAACTAAAACGAGGTGTCCGCCAGGGTGACCCACTGTCACCATATCTTTTCATAATTGCCCTCGAGTTATTAGCAATAAACATCCGAGATAATGATCAAATAAGGGGTATTAAGGTCGACGAAAACGAGATTAAGTTAGTTATCTTTGCTGATGACATGGCAACTTTAGTGCGTGACACGGTTTCTTTCTCCCATCTAATCAACACCGTGGAGCAATTCACAAAATATTCAGGTCTTAATATGAATCATGAGAAGACCGAGGCAATCCCCCTGGGGAATATGGTGTTGGAACTGACGGAAGTAGGCATGAATGAGATAAGTGGTATTGTTAAAATATTGGGGGTACATTTCACCTATAATCACCAGCGTTTTTAGGAAAAAAACTTTGAGTCTATCGAGAAATCTTTAAAAGAATTGCTGCAAAGTTGGTCTTGGAGAGGTCTTACGTTGATTGGAAAGATTCAAGTGATTAAATCCTTTGCCATACCGAAAATTCTTTATCGCGTTGCTATAGTCTCCTGCAAGAAATCAGACTTTGTCAAAAGAATCAGTTACTTTTTCGTTTATTTGGAAAGGCAAATACAAAGTAAAGCGTGCAACCTTGATAAATTCTATTGACGAAGGAGGTTTGACAATGCAAGACGTTGCATCTATGATTTCAACTCAGAGAATATTGTGTATTAAGAAATATTTGGACGTCTGTCCAGCAGGCTGGAAATTTTTTCTTGGTTTCTATTTGAAGAACGTTGGAGACAAGTTTTTGTTTCACTGTAACTTTGATTATAAGAAATTATCAGTTGCTATTCCTGAGTTTTATCAAGAATGTATCGCAACGTGGTCTTTATTCACTGAAAGCAATCCTAGTACAACAGAAGATATAGTGAATCAGATCCTTTGGAACAATAGGTTTATTTGCATTGGTAACAAATCAGTATATAGTCGAAAGATGAGTAGTATGGGTCTAAACAAGGTTGGCGACCTTTACGATGAGGCAGGGATGCTGGTGTTCAATATGGAGCCTCTGAGATCTCTTCTATCTCCTAGCAACATAGCATATCAGCATGCTGGACGCCATTCCTCCGGTATGGCGGAACCTGTTGAATAGTAGTAAATCATCTGTAGCTCATATTACCCCCCCCCCCCCCTTTTGAGCCAAACTCTTTTTACATATCATATGAAAATGACACAATCCCCCTTGAAAAACGTAAGTCGAAGTCACTCTATAACAAGTTTGTTTCAAAAGTATGCACTAAACCTACCGCTAGGAAGAAATATGAAGAAAGTTTTAATACCGTTGAGTATCAATTAGATTGGAAAAAAATCTATCTAATACCTTTTAGAGCTACACTAAGCACAAAATTGCGGGAGTTTCAGTATAAAATACTAAATAGAATTTTATATACAAATTACATGCTTTTTAAGTTTCAAAAAATCGAATCTCCTCTATGTTATCTCTGCGAAAACGATGTCGAAACTATAGAACATTTTCTTTTCCTGTGTCCGAGAGTCCAATCTTATTGGAACGAGGTATGCTCCACTTTTGGAGAAAAACTGAAGTGGAGCAGACCTCTCCAAATCAAAGATATATTTTTCGGAAGGCAAGAACTGCAAGTCCATAATACCTTGACAAATTACATAATCCTGGAAAGCAAGTTTTTTCTTTATCGCTGTAAACTAAACAAAACTCCTCTATCTGTCCTGCTGTTAATAGAGAAAATTAAGAATACATACTTTATAGAACGCTCTATTGCAAGAGAAAACAATAAAATTAGATATCCTTATGCAAAGTGGGAACCTTTACTCCCACTTATCTCTCCTTGATTAGTTGTTGGTTCTTATCATAAAATAAAATCTTCATGGTATAGAATATTTCAATTATTTATATAAATTACTTTTTGTAGCGACAAGTCATACTGCTGTAACATATTTAGGTTTCTTTTTGGCCTTTGTAAACTTTGTAACCTGTCCTTTTGTAATTTTGTAAATCCTATTTTTATTGTAAATTGCATGTAAACTCGATTCTTTTGTTGTTTCCCTTTTTGTCTTTAAATTTTTTTTTTCTGTACTTTCTGTTTTTCTGTGTTCCTTTTATGTAAAGCGTTACGGAAAAAAAATTAACAAAATACAAAAAAAAAATATAATAATCATCTCAAATGCCGTAAAATCCTTGTTATAAGACCCGGGTTATACTTTAACAGCTTTATGAGGGCTGTTTGGTTGGCAAACACAAAATAATGTGGAGAATCAAGTTGACCCATTTACGACAGGGCTTTTGCAGAAAAAAAAACTGGCCGGTTTTGTATTAAAATACATTAAGGCGTTTCCTTGTTTTGGAAAAGATTTTCCCTTAACGATGAGGATAAGGGGATTTTTAACAAGAAGAAGCAACCAGTGACAAGGATAAATTTTGCATCAACTTCACAAGGAACATTTTCTGCCTTTTTTTTTTTGTATAACTCTGGTCAGATTTATCTGTTCGCTGCAGTTTAGGCACCTTTTATTTGAATTTTACCTGGTCATCTGGCATTACAACATCTGCTGACACTGGAAGTGATGATGTCACAAACCTAGCCAGGATCATGGCGGTCCCTCACAGTCGGTTTTGGCTCGTATGGCCTTGCGGCATGACTTTCAAAACGCACTGTTTCTTACGCTCCATTTTAAATCGCCCAAGAATATTTTTCGTGAAAGAGGAAGATGAGGAAAAAGTGAAAGGCCGCATGGTTTCAAATGAATTTTTCTATAAAATGAAGGATGTGTACTCTTCTCATTACACTTCGTGTCGCTGCCTTTGCTCCATCCGGCGCTATAGGGGTCTGACCAACTAACTGACACTGAATTTTGGTTAGTCATGTTTGTGGTAGAACTCATATCAAGTGCTGATGGCGAAATTCTGCTTAATACTTACTGAAACAAAATATAAAAAATCATTTTTTGTTGTTGTTGTTTAAATAAATGAATGTATATCTACCTGGATTTTTGAAAATGGCACCGCTTGGTCCAAAGTAGCCAATATAAAAATTATGAGTGTGAGGAGTGCTTTTTTCTTCAAAGTAGGCAATATAAAAATTATGAGTGCCAGGAGTCCTTTGTCTTTTCCCCTCTCTCCCCTCCCTTCTCTTTTCTCTTCCGTGTGGTTTCGAGGCTGTTCGGAGTCGTAAAACCTCGGTTTCGGTGTCGTTCCGGTAAAAAAAGGGCAAATCTTCAGGAGCCACCTTTTCAAAAATCCAGGTAGATACAAATTCTGTTTATTAATATTCTTTACGCAAATGAGACATTTTCTCTTAGCCTTATTATCATCTGTAGTATATTTTCACAAAGACAACATTATAACGGCTGTTTCAGGCTATATAGTGCACGCCCGTGACGTATTCTCATTGACTTGAATGGTGCATGGTTTGTGAATTATTTATGACTTACTGACCCTCTATTACAGTAAAGCAAAAAACACAAGGACAAAACAACTACGAAAAGGTCTTTAAAACTTTTTATACTTTAAGGTATTTTAATTAATGCCAATTAATAAACCGAAAATGTATTTACATGAAATTAATCTTAAGAGTTTCTCCATGTAATAACTTCTGATTATTTTTATCTCGCTTTTAAACAAACCTCCATTCTGTTCTAGTTCTTTGAAATTTGTACAACCTGGTTTATGTCACCATTGTGTTTTGATATGGACAAGCTATTTAACAGCCCTATAGCGTATCTTCAACCAGGATAAGGTATAGATTTGAGCATGTTAAAAAAAATGACGTGACAGGCGCTGTTATATCTGATATGGCCGACGTTGGAATATGTGGCAGATTTGGGCCTACTTTTGAAAACTTACAACAGTCAATCCTTGTACGAATTTCTTCAGTAAAAGATAAATTTTGCCTGACCTGTTATCCTAAACGCCATGTTAAAAAGTCCAAAGTTTGGGACTAGGGCATGTCCACATTATACCGGATAGCTTATAGTGCTGGCTCGAGAAATTCTCCGGTTGGGGTGAACAGAAATGGTCTGGAACTGGAACATACGGCCGTCATCTTTTCAATAGCTTTACTGATTTCCGCTTCGGATCGATTCCCTGTTTAAACTGTCTAAAGGAGTGGTACGAAAACCTATCAGATACATGACGATTCACTGTCACTGTGATCGGGCCGCGCAGCATCGCACAAAATCGTTCTGAAATCAGCGTTTTATGCGTTAACAAAAGCCTATCCGAGATGCCGGTTTTCCGCGCCGTTCGGGCACAAGAGCTATCCGGTATAGTGTAGAAATAGCCAAACAGTAAATTTCCATTTGCGAAAACTGGAAAACGGACGCCACGGGAAATAAAGCTAGTGCTGCACGAGTGAAGGAATCGCAACTCTTAAGGCTCAACGATAGAATACTTCTTACAGACGGTTTGACTCTACTGTAGGAAAAGGTTTGAGACAGACTTGTACTGACAGAAAAACTGGATAACCCAGTATAGTATGAGGCGCCGGGCACAGGGCTACCCTGCCTTAGGTGGGGTGTAACCCTACCCTAGCTAAGCAAATTTTACGCAGATTGATTTACGTGGCAATTTTAACAAAGCACAATTTTATAAACAACCGACAACTTCAAGGCTATTTCTCGCTCATTAATTGACGATTGACATTTGAATGGAACAAGAAATCTGCCTTGGGTAGCCCTTAATGGGAACTGCCAGATATTTCAGTAAATTTCCATGCACTTCGACCTGCTAGCGTTGCCTTACATTCAATATCCCAATCAAATCTCGGTGAAATCACCTTGAAATCACTGGTCGCGTACAAAAACGATTTAAAATTACAATGGCTCACTAAAATAGAATAAAAAACGATCTGTTTAAAGGGCATTAGCAGTGAAGAGACATGATTGCAATTAATGTTGGCTCTGCTTTTGTCCAGTTCATCGCGAGAAAAAGTTTTTTATAGAGTTCATCGGTCCATTAGCCTTCCTGTTCAACTGAAACACTCTCAGCTGTCTCACGGCATCTTGGAAGACGACCTTTACGTTGATATTGTTGGCTGCCGACGTTTCATGGAAGAAGCATTCATATTCGGAAGCAAACTCTAGCGCTTCTTTGTTAGACACCGATCTAGAGTGATTTAAGTCCACTTTATTGCCAACAAGAACAATAGCAGTATGTTGACCCCGTTGTTTCTTTAACTCTCGGATCAGCTTGATGAGTTGTTTTGCTGTTTGGAATGTCCGTGGCTCGTCTATGGCGTAAACTACGATAAAACCTTCGTTTTGGCTCAAATACACAGGTTCGTGCTAAAAAAGAATACTGTTAGTTAGCGTGGTTATTCACTCGAAGGTAGACATAAGGGTGAAGTCTCTTTTATGCCACAGGATCCGCAACACGGCTGGAGTTAACCCGGTTTCAAAAGCAGACCTAGAGACCAACCAGGAACATTACCTCAAAACTCAATAATTCATAAGAATCACTACCGTGACGGTGGTTTGAATACCTGATCTTAATTAGCATAAACTTTGCGAACTCAACTGTTTAATTTCTCCAAAATTATCAATGGTTTGATTTTAAATCAAACCATTGATGTTTCATCGGGTATCCAAACACCTGGAAGTCGGTTAAAAAAACCGACCCACTTCTCGGTGTTTGGATATCCTGTATCGTGTTTGATACATTACTTCTCCATCCAGGAAGGGCTGCTGGTACCCAATGCCCATTTATGTAGCAAGACATGTGTCCTAGATGGCAAAAGACAAAACGTGGAGCACGGACTCTTGTCTAAGGGAACAACACGACGGATTCATACCGGAAAGGAACTACTCACAACACCTTCTTTTTAGATGTGACGCCAGGCAATCTATTAAATACATAATATCCTGGACTGAAAACACCATAAAAAATGTCTATCTTATCTATTGCCAAAATGCACACGGCGATAATATTAAGAGGCCAGCTCGTCATGGAATCCTGTTTTTCTTTGGTCAAAACTGTTCAAATTGACGAAGCACCCTCGCCAATACATCACTTGTACGCCTTGCAGTTTTGATGTAAACTTAACTAGTTATGTTCCTACAGCCTCAACTAACAACTCAATTTACCCAAACAGTGTCTCAGAATCCTATCGTGGCTATTTTAAAAGCACGGGTGTTCAAGTGTGAGCCGTTGGTCTTTCTTACGTCAAAGGTAACCTTAAAAAGAGTTAAAAAATAACAAAGCAAACGAAGCCGAACAAGCGAGCAAACAATGTCAAGAACTCTACTCTCCTGATTTTATCTGGGATTAAATGCGATGCTCTTGCACAATGCTTTGCTGTTAAGCTGTTGATCACAGGGCAATAAAGTGAATGCATACATAATGTAACCACTATAACTTACCGTGCTCGCTGTGTCGGTTATGTGTAACACTGCGGGCTCCTCATCTACCTCATAGCACATGTCGTACGTCAATTCTATAGCATTAAATACAACAAAACTGATCACGCGGACAAGAACTTAGTGGATTTTTCTTTTAAGAGACTACCATTGGTCCGAATTCGAGTCCACAGACTTAAACGTTTCACATATGGAGAATGTCGCAATGTAAAAAATGAATGGATGATGAGCTTAACTTCGTCACGTTTTTTTTAAAAACCCATTCTGCTTTAAAGATATCAATATGTATATTTAGGGTATACTTGCCAACTTTTTGTGATTCATAGTCGTGACATTGTTATCCTGAGAGTGTCAAGATTTTTCGTAGGGGACCGATAATATCCGAAGATGTCCGACGATTTCCGAAGATGTCCGAAGATTTCCAAAGACGTTCCGAAGACGTTCCGATTTATGGCCAGTAAACCGATGCTTTGATCATTTAAACGAGTATGATCATGTCTCCAGTGGCTTTCGCTGCTAAAATCCGAGATTTCGCGAAAGTACGATCATTATTTTCTCGCATTAGTTCGAGTTTATTTAAATACTTTATAATTTTTTTTTCAAAATGAGTCAGTTAAGTAAACTTTTCCACCAGGCGTGAGAAATGGGAACGCAGGCGTGAGTAGGCGTGTGATCGCAGTTTTCGATCCGCAGGCGTGACAATCACGCCTTAGGCGTGACACTTGGCAGGTATAATTTAGGGTTCTTTTATTTATCTTATCTGTTGGATATTTGTTCAGTTTTCTCGAATGTTTGTTTTTAGTTTGAGCTAATAATTACTGAAGGCTGAGAATTGCAAAGTCTCGGAGTAAGTTTAGTGAGCCGAGAAGTGAAGGAAAAACCATATTAACTCCAGCTATATACGACCTATATCGTCATAGCCACGGAACTTGAGACTGCCACAGATTCGTGTTTGCTATTACATGCGTACACCTTATGTTAAAACAATTGAAACTGGGAGTTACGAATTTGATAGTCCATATCCGTTCGTGGCTTAGTGCCGAAATAGCCACTTTAATTTGCGTGACCTGTGTAATAATAGATTTTATAAAAATACATCCAAGGCCTGTTAAGAAAAACAAAACACCTACACAGGTGAATGTACGCTCCACAATAAAATCTGATTACTGTTATTGTTATTATAATAATTATTAGCTGAGCCTGCGGGCAAAGCCCGCCAGCGGAGCTCCATTGCTAAGGAAATTTGGTAATGTATCGATGCGAAAAATTTTGGTTGTGACGTCAACGTACGTCCGTCCATCCGTCCGTCCGTCCGTCTGTACAGACTCTGGGGGAGGGGGAGGGAAGTCCCAAGGCAACCCGACCGGGAGTGGAGAATGCCATTTTTTCTTGGCGGGAAATCGCGCGGTGCTTTTGGGCAACCGGCGTTTTTCTTGGCGGGAAATCGCATGACCATCGTCGCTTTTGAAAAAGAGGTTTCTTTAAAAAGCTTAAGTTTATTTAGCAAAACGATTGTTCGACGGTACTGTAGTTTTAAACTTGAGAAAAAAAACATTGAATACCTATAAATGGAAAGAAAAAGTTCAAAAGAATACTGGTAGTAGGCGAAAACTTCAAGTTACGAAAGCTGCCTTCAAAGGACCTCATCGCTTTGTTTTCTTCACGGCGGAGAGCTTGCCTTGTTCTGAAACACAACCGAGTAAGTGAAGTTTTTAAAGGGTTTAAGGTGCATGATTTTGAGTATTTATCACGGTCAAAGAAATTACATTTTGAAATTGAATTTATGTCATTAGAAATGTGTCATTTACTTTTGACTTCAAAAAATTATTAGAAAACGAGCTCAGGTTTGTGACAGATGTAGTCTTAGAATATTTTGCCATGCTGGAAGTGTAATGCGAATTGCATTTAAGTATAAACTTACGCCTTTTCGAATAAACTTTTTCAAAAATGATTTCTCTGTTTATTATTTTGTGTTTGTTTATTCATAACAGTAGGTCAGAGCACAGTCGCAAGGCAACTGCACAAGCATCACTTACGGCGAATTGCTTTCAATTTTAATTGTCGGATCGGTTTCTGCAATTGTCGATTTTCTTGTCCTAGAACTTTTCAATAGTAAGCGAAGCAGTTGTCGGTTTAAGACTATTTTATCCGAAAAGCTTCCGAAAAACAAGTTTTTTTGCGTTCCTCAAAGCGCCTAACTTTAAATGGGCTCACTTCGCATCCGCAAAACTTATGCCATAATTTAAAGCGTGTTTGGTGTTTGCTCGTTTTCAATCTTGATGGTATAAATTTTGACCAGAGTAATAGGGGCAGTTCATGTTATTTGTTAACTGAACATCCGAACGCGATGAAGATAACCCATTTACTTCAGAATAAGTTTTATTTTGTTGTTGTACATGAGCGCCGTTTCAAGTTCATTCAAGCCAACAGCCAATAATCCAAGGAGATTTGACAAGCCTTGACAGCAGGAGCCATAATCGGGGATGGAGACCGTAACTAATTGCCATTTTCAGTAATGGCGTTGGCCCCATCGAAAAAGACAAATGTGCTATTTTTAGAAAAAATTGCGCCATCGCGCGTGACACACGCGCGTGTGTGTTGTGAGGACTCCGAGCAGAGAAAAACAAACAAAATGGCGTCGGAAATTACCTTCGTTGGAGATGAATAAATTCAATTTCTGTCATCAGTGTCACTTCCTAATTTGAGGCAAGCCCTTGGGGAGAACTTTCTGGATAGTGATTCTGGATATGAGGATTATACAAGTGATTCCGATGATGGCAGTGAGAACATTTTAGAAAAATCCTGTGGCGAAGATGTGTCGGACATGTCGGACGAGGATTTCCCCGTTAGACGGAAGAAACGTTTTACGGGCAAAAAAGGCGTAGAACTACGAAATAATCAGTTGAAGGCGAATCAGGCAGAAAAAGGGAAAATATATCTCGAATATATATTTCCTCTGAGGACGTACAGAGATTGAAGGGCAGCCGCAAAGAGTGTAAAATGATTTTCCAAGCACGTACTGAAGAAAAGTAATGCATTAATAAATCGTTGTCACTTTTTCCACTGCAAAAGAAAATAGTAACATATATTCAAATACCGAGTCAGTAAAGAAAATGTTTGTCAAGATTTCTCAGCGTATGTTTTCTGAATGCCCGCCTTTACCGAAATGGCCGAAATGTTTATAATGAAGACAAAGAATAGTGAAAAGCGCGCCTTGTTCTCAATGAAATGCTCTCGTGGTGCGTTATCAAACGTCGAAAAAATAGAGAACTGGAAAAACACCAAGAGAAAAAAAACTACTTCCGTCGATGAGGAGAAAGACGAAGTGAAACTCCATGCTGCCCTAGTAATTAATATTACTTTCTGGGCAAATTACGAACCTAGAAGGGATACATAGCGCAGTGGACGTGGCAAGGGTTTCAAAGACAAAGTGAGCTTAATTTTTTTTTTCTGCCAGCAACCCTGCGAGAAAAATCACTTTGTATCGAAGCAAAATTAAGAAAAAATTACAACTGAACGTCACTGAGACACAAACAAATCTAAGTTGTTTCAGAGTGCTTGATTTCTTAGGACGAAAAGAAACTGTAGAAATAGAATTTTAAGCATTTAGCGCTTTGTTTACAATTTCTTTCATTGTCAAGTCAACCACTTGTCCTTAAAATTTCACAAACAGTAGGTTTTATACGGAAGGCTTTGACTCCGAAATAATCGAGACAAGACAAAATAAAGCACAGTAAAATGGGAAAGAAGCATTTAATAAAATTGTCACACTTTTTGTGGCGAGTCAGTACAAAAATCATGCAACAGTCTGAACAACAAGCATTGAACAAATCCAGTACCAGAAAAGGCGACATTTTTTGGCTATACCACACAAAATTGACACTGGTTTACTGTACTCGTCGTGGCTCTATCTGTGTTCCCTTGAGCAGCTCCAGACATTTAGACACAAGTCGGATGCCATGTAAAATACGTTGAATCGCTTTCACAGTTGTTTGAGTGTTATTTTTACCATTCGGTCGGCGGGCTCTAAACTAAGAAAAACTGCGTTTTGTGGTTTGCGTTTAAAAAGTAAGATGGTGAATTCTAATGTTCCTTACCTCCGTAGTCTTGTTTCCGTGAGCTGCATAGTAATTATCGTTCAAGTTTAATTATTAATCCTGCCTTCAGTTCGATCAAACAAACACATGATGGCTCCGTTGTCAGCGTTGTGCGAACGGAGCGATTTCAAACTCGTTCATTTGAACTCTCGCAGACATAACGGTGAGATCGTACAGCTTCAATCCACTTTGAACGACGATTACAACAATGTTCAGGAAAAATCAAACACGTACCACATTTCAGAGCCCATAATTGGGAGATTTTTCCCAAACCTTGTGCTTGTACGTTCACTTCGGAGGAGTTTCATTGATTCATTTAGCTCCGCATAGAAACGCTGCACCACTTCGCAAGGTTTTGGCGCCTTTTTCTCTTTTTTTCTCTCTCTTGATTTTGTAGCAATTAGTGATTGCGTTTTTAATAATAAAAACAATTATGTACTCGGGCATACTGGATATCAAATAATTATAACCATCTTGGTCATATCCAGCACGCCCTCGTTGTACGCAAATTTGCGTGTACCCACGCGCGTTTATGACGTTGAGGGTGGCGCAATTTTTTCTAAAAATAGCACATTTGTCTTTTTCGATGGGGCCGCGTGGACCCCGCGCTTACGGTCTCCGTCCCCGATTATGGCTCCTGTTGACAGTTAATGACAGGATATGGAAACATTTAAAAAACCAAGCAAGACTGCTCCTGAGTAAAATATGTGTTCAGTTTGATGCCCGAAAAAAAAAAATAAGGTGTGCTCAGCCTCTAGGATGACCTTTCGAGCTTGGTTTTACAGAACAGATCCTCAAAATCCTGGAGGACAATTCGGAACACTTTCGGGCTTTTTGAGAAACACTTTTCGAAAGGGAACGAGGCAAAGAAAGTCCCGAAATATATTTCAGAGCGAAAAGTTTCAGGACTATTTTTGAGAAACGAGCACCAGTTTATTCCTAGTAAGTAAGTAAGTAAGTAAGTAAAGCCTTTATTTAAAGAGGGTAAAACACATAATAGTATATACATACTAATAAACTTGTGGCCCTCTGTACTAAAACTATAAAATATTAAAAATACATAAATATATACACGTAACTATTTACAATATAATACTGAGTAGATAGAATTTAAAAATATAAATAAATAAATAATCAAGAAAAATAAGTAAATGAAGAAACAAATAATTCATAAGTAGATAAATAAAATAAATAAATGAATAAACTAATAAACTAAAAGAATAAATAAATTATAAGAATAAAATTATGGACAAAAATGGCGCAAATGGCGCAATTCCTTGGAGGCTCCGCTTTTAGGCATGGCTAAATCTATATATTATTAGTTGGTCTTGTTGAGCAACGCAAAAATGACACGCAAAGAGCGATTTGCATGACCTTGTACTATTATAATAACAGAAACAAAGTAATCGTAATTGAAGACACAGATATAGATCACTTCGAGACACGCCATGCTAAAAAATGCCCGAAAGGAAGGCGCGTTTTTCTCGAAAGCCCCGACAGTCAAACAGTATCTTGACTACAAGGAAGTTCCTGACGATAAAAATTTGCCCGTAAGTTAAATATTTCTAACCTTTAAGACATGTTAACATAACAGATTAGTAGAATGAGTGGTTCGCATTCTTAGAACAAATCACTTTTCGGGGTAGAAACGTTTTCGTGCCTTTCGAGAAACGCGTACGGGAGAGACAGAGAAGAGCAAAAAAATGACTGCCGACGGCTGAATTTTCCACTAATTGCAAAAACGTAAAGATGTACTTTTTAAAACAAACTTACCTAGCGTTGGGTCGTACTCGTGAATAAATCGCCCAGTCGTAAATCGCACCAGCAGGGCTGTCAAAGAGTTAGAAACGAAAAGAAAAATTATCAAAGATGACAAAATATTTCCAATCATTCAGTCCCATATATATCACTATTCAAAACAATGTTTGGGTTTGTAACGATTAAAAAGATGTTCAAAAAGAAAATTACCGTGTGGCACGAAATTTGCGCGGGATCTAATTTTCGCGAATTTCGCAGATTTTACATCGATCCGCGAAAAAATAAACTCCCGCTAAAAATCATCCGTGAAAATTTACTCCATGTATTTAAGTTACTGAATTTCAGCTTAATTCAGATGAGTTGACTGAGAAAAGAGTATTAGGACCTTCCTCTTTACAATCGTGACATAACGAATAGTCTCTGCATTCTCTGGATAAATTTGATAACAACGACGAGACCATCTCCTGCCAAAGAGCAAAAAATAGTTGACTGCGTGTTTCTCCCATATAGCATACAAAATCACACCTTTCAGTAGGTTTGAGTAAGGTAAGGTAAGGTAAGGTAACTTTATTTAAACACGGTATTTCCTTCAGGTATACATTTACATTGAAGTATAGAAAAGACTAACTTCCTAACTAATCTGAAAACTAAGATAAAAGAAACTAAAATAATAAAGATGAACAGAAAAACACCTGCTTTTCAAGGAGGCCGTGTGTAAAAACAGAATATCGCTAATTAAATTATTTGTCAATCGAAATTTATGTCTCTTAATTTTCCCTTAAATATACTGGGGGATGTCAATTGCCGCACCTCCAGAGGCAAGCCGTTCCATAACACACTACCGCTGTAAGAAAGACTTCTTTTGTAAAATTCAGTACGGGGTTGCGGAAGTAGAATAAGTAGAATAAGCAATACAATATTACATCTCTTGTTGCTCTATACAACTTACGTACGTCAAATACCAGAGAGAAACTTGCAAGAAATCCGTGAAAATTTGTTCCCCATGGTAACAACTGAAATCCAATTTCACGAAAATTTGTTCCCGCGAAACAAAAACCCGGCAATCGGCGAAATTAAATTCCCGCGAAAATTTCACGCCACCCTCAACAAACACTGTAAAATAGGATACCTTAAAGCTACTATTCTCCATGATAACTAATTTTAGCGAATTTATTTGCCGCATTAATTTCTTCTAGGTAAAATTTTACCGTAGTTTGCGAATAGGCTGAATAGAAAAAAGAGAAACTTATGTAAGTTATCCGCTACATCGATCACCTCGAATACGTTCGCCTTTGGTGTCGCAGGCTCGATACTTCTTATCTTCGCAGTATCTTTCTAAACGTTTCGGGGTTTTTTTAATCATAAGAGATAATTTTGCAAAATAACTGAGAAAACTTCGGCAGGGATCTTTCCCGCCCTTTTTTTGTTGAGCACTGAATTAAGACTATTGTGTTTCGTTCCCTAATACTTTACAGAATCGACCTTAACCTGAGTTCCTCAATAAATGTTTCTTTTTCATTTTGTAAAGTTATCACTATCAAAAGAGCTGTTGAACTGATGTCTAAAAATTGTCAAAAAGTTAGAAAAAACTCCAGCTAGCATTTTAACGCTTCACTTGGATGTTGCTTTTCTAGACAAATAATTTTAACCCTTTTAGCCCTAACAGTGACAAAAATGAAATTTCTCATTATATAATCACTACTAGTTCAAACATTCAAGTGATGAGAATGAAGAAAGTGATTGCCAAGGATAAGATGTCTTGATATTTACACAAATTCGTCTTACTAGTTCCATAAGAAATGTATGGAGAACAGTAAAGAGAATATGCATTTTTATATCAGAGCTTAAACTAAAGGGTTAAATTGGCTAGAGAATAGCGAAATTGAAGCCTGTCTTTTATAAGGAATATACGCCTTTCGCTCGGCTTGTTGCTTTTGATTTCGGCCGGTTGCAGCCTTATCGATCTTAATCATTTTAACCTTGTTGCCACAAAGTGAAACAGAAGGCACTTCTTTTGCAAGAATTGGTTGTTATGCATTCTATCAAAATGGTTAATATTCTCCAACACCACTTGACAAAATATGCAAAGAAGCCGCAAAATTCATAATCTTTTAAATTAGTGCTTCACTTGTGCTTCACTAACCACTCGTAGCAAGTCGGACTATATCGATTAAACTCAAGCTATAAAATAAACAACAGACTATTTAACATAAACAAACAACCATATTAAATATCAAAGTCTTAAAGAAACACCGCGTTTGCTAAAGTAAATAAAAGAGCCTTTGTTAATCTGCCCAAGAGATCAACGCTGCCATTTTTTTTATCAGGATTAGCTAACTAGTAAGTGTTTATGCATTTTATGGTTGCATGGGTCAGTGGTAATTCGCTATCAATTGCAAAATAATTTGTTTGCACAGCTTTTAACTAAAGTGCTGGCATTCAAAAAATTTTCCAAGCCAAACACACATCGTCAATTCGACTCAATATCGTAAAAGTGAAACCTGGATTATTTAATTAACCAGACTATTATCATATAAAATGCACCCTGACTGCATGCAGGAAGCTTTTTAGCATTGATATCATTTTCATCGGTCACGCAATGGAATTGTAGAAACCACTGGTTAAAAATCCTCCACAAGGCTTTCAACATGTTAATTTTCCCATTTAGCAAGTTCAATTACACAAATTAATTCTGTCCTCCAAGTTACGTCATTTGCTTCTAGCTTTTCAGTCCGAAAAATGAAATCTTTAAGTATGACGATTCAAATGTCTCAAATATAAGCGACTGTTGAGAGTTCTCTCCCGTGGTGTTGTTTGTTTCTATTTTTTCCACGGGGAAATCTTAGAAGATTATCTAGTTTTAAACTTTTTACAGCCTTGAGTTGTAAGGGATAATCTAGGCTTGACTTACCTGATTTTCCAACTCCTCCTTGACCGAGAAGAACAATGTTGTAATCTCTGAAAGAACTGCTCCTTCTGTGAAGCGAACTTGAAGCGTTCCGTGTATTTGTCGAAGTGTTGGGGGGTTGAGCGATAAAAGGCTCGCTATCCCTTCTTTTCGGACGATTCTTCATCGGCTTTTTGCTCAAGTTTGGTGATCCAGGCGAGCCAGGGCTGGGGCATTTCGGCGAAGGACTATCGTAATCTAGTTCGTTCGACCTTCTGTCTGCCAGAGCAAGAGGTGGCGGGCTACATCCTCGCTCGAAATCTTTCTTCCCACTGCGTTTAGCTTTTGACAGTTTCGGAGCATCTGGCGGTGGGATGATGCGATCCGCTCTCAAAAGAAGACCTCTTGGCTCGGACAAATGTTGTTGAAGAACAACTGCCGGAGCAGAACCCCTTCTTCGAAGCATCTCTTCAGTTGCGTTCTTTTACGGAAACTTGAAAACAAATTCAACAGTTCCGTTTTTGTTGGCTGCACTCATATGACCAGCCTCGTGAGAGCTTTCCTGTTTCGATTCCCTGTTGCCAAATGAAGCTAGAACCATCTACGAACTAACTATGTCCTTGACAATGTTGGTTAGACTCGGCGACAAAATGACGTGAAATTATTATCTCGATCTTAGCTTCTCATGGTCGACTGCGTGCTGTTTAAAACTAACTTTTCTCTTGTCGCTTCCAAATAAGCACGCGAAAAGATAATTACTTGACATGTAAGTCAATGAACTGAAAAAACCCTTTTGTGTTGTGATGCAATCGATTAAAGGTTGCTGACCCTCCGCTTTGAGGATGACCGCCTACAATCGATCAAGAAAAAGACGTAAAATAGGCGCAATACTCTCCTGTCGAGAAAAGGGTACAATCAAGTTATTTAGAATATACGATTTGGAAAACAGATTCATTTGAAACGGACCGATGACGCAACGACAATCGGATTTTCCTTGACTAAATTTCCCTAATTCCGTGAAAGTTTGGATTTTCATGAAAGATTTGTGAGTAATTACTGCTGGAAGAAATCTGTCTTAGTTTTTGATACTGAAAATATGAAATTAAGCCGAAGATGAGTTAGAAAGACCTTTCGACACGTTTTCCTCTTCGCGTTGAAAAAGAAAATTCCAAGAGAGATCCGAGTCAACGCTGAAGTGGGATTGATACAAATCAGCTGCAGTTGCCCAGGCAGTGCGCTGTGAGAGAGAATGTGATTGGAATGAGATGAACAAAAAGCGTTTAAGTAGACACCCAGAAGGGCGTGTAATGCAGGCGGAAATCATCTAGATAAGGCACATTGACAAAGACAAGGGCGACTGTATAGGCGTATTTTGAGGGATTAAAAGCTCCGAATAATAGACCACCTCGTGGTCTACATTTTGCGTTATGGCTCGGACGTAAAAGCCAGCGATACCAATGGAACGAGCAACAAAAAAAAATCGGTCCGCACGCGGGCAGGGGATGAACGTGAACTTTATTAGTGGCTTTGAATGACATCTGATAATATTCAATAGGGATTAAAAAAGTAGTGTAATTGTTATTAAAAAGGTAGAAATGTCTACGTGGTTTTCGTAGTTTATTGCCGCCAAAACATTTCGACACGTTACGAGCGTGACGCGACGTGTTGGTTAGCAAGTGGTCACTCTCACTCAAAAGTAATCAACAATACAGTAGCATCTCGACAACTCGAACCCCAGTAACTTACACTTTTACTTATTCTAAGGTGCTCTTTACAGTGTTATCTTTTTTTCTTTCTGTTCGATACAAAACGCAAAATTTTAGCTGATTTTACTGCTATGTGTAGTCTCGGGTTTTTCAAACATGATTCACCGGCTATGATTCGCCGTCTTGATTCTCTCATAATCTCAAAGCAATAAAGGGATTTAGCAGTTTTTCTGCTTTTTATGATTGTTTATATCTCGGAGGGCACATTTCATGTGCAATTTTCCAGAATTATCTTATGACCATGGGCGAATCACGGCAGACACGACAGGGAATTATAATTCGCCTGTCATGTTTCGCCCACGGTCGCGAAAGAAAGAGGAAAATTTGGAATTTTGAAATTTGGAGAAATTACCTGAGATATAAACTATTATAAAGCACCGGACGATATGCAAATTTCCAGCGCCGTTTTGTATTATGCGTGAATCATGCCGGGCAAAACATAGCCGACGAATCGTGCATGAAAACCCAGGTCCACAAATAGCAGTGAAATCGGCTCTTAGGCGTGGCCCAAGCCGCCATCTTGGATTGGGAAAATGGGTGCAAATATCCGCCAGGAGCCTTTTCACTATACTAGCCGGTCGACCCTCTAAATTTTGCCAATCCAAGATGACGTCAAACACGCCAGCAGATTTTAATCCCCAAACCACACACGCACACACAAAAGCCTGCACTGTAGCCTTTTGTGCATAGGTCTCAGTTATGCCAGGCATGTGAATAAGCTTACGATAATCCACCCATTCGCTGCAAGTTTTTCGATTCAAATCGGCCATTCACACACATTTTTGCAGAATTCCCACGCCGCACTACTTTTGCAGGAAACCTTCCGCCAGAAACACACTTTACGTCGTTCAACTTTCAAAACTGATAAGGGTTCCTGTTTCATTGAAGCCTTGTACTAATAAAGTAGCACAGTTGTAGAGTGAAATATTGGAAGGCGCCCATAAACTGGGAGCGCACAACTACCATACTGCGTCAGTGAACGGGCGCTTTCTCAAGTTGGTATATTTCAAGATGACCCGAAGTCTTCCAAAGATTCCCGAAGATGACCCAGAGTCTCCAGAAGATGGCCCGAAGGCTTCCGAAGATTGCTTAAGATGACTCTATAATAACGAAAATTTCCGAACATGAGATTTGGGATTATCTGAGAATGACCAATTTGTGAAAACGCCGTTACACGAATTCATGGGAGGTGGACTTTCCGTGTGATGGGCTCCTGATATTGAATTCAGTTCAGAGATCAGAACACCTAGTGGTGATACTTTTTCAGGTTCAGTTCCTGTGAAGCACGTTTTTAAACGTGCTTTGGATTCTAATGGCTCTTTTAACACTTTTCTACTTTGTGAAAGCCGAGGACGTGTAACGAAGTAATGCCCCCACCCCTGTATGTATTGACTTGAAATCCAACTCCTCTTTCTCAAGACGTGATTTTAGGATCCCTCCCCCCCAACTTTAACTGGTTCCCCTACCCCTAATCTAGGTAATCAATAAACAAAGCAATTGTTCTTAAAACTACGTGTTTTTAATTTTACTCTTGCATTCTGAGCAACAAAACAATGACACCGATCAACGGCTCTCAAGCAACAGTCACGCTTAGTGTGTTGCGTGACTAGCCAAACCTACCTCTCACCATGTGTCATTACAAAAAATTACTTACACAAAAATGCGCCATACAAAAAAGTGTGAAAGTAACTACATAAGTAAGTATTAACATAAGTATTAAACGGAGCACGACAAGCAGACATGAGTAATGAAGAATTCCTGACAAGCATAAGACGTGAGCGATTTTTGCACAGACCAAGAAAGACCAATATACTCAAGAAAACAATCCTTTGTCTTTCCCTTCTATTTTGTCCGTATGTTTCGTATAGAAAGCAAAAAAAAAAAAAAAAAAAGACAAAACCTACTTCTTCAGACTTACAACAAAGGCAACCAGGCCTTCGCCTTCGTGCCCAGTTCCTCGCACTTTTCGCTCGTTCATTTTCAAGTCGCCTGAAAGTTTGATGCTCATGGTGACAAACCGCTTCCAATACTGCAGTTTTTACGAGCAGAGAAAATAAAAACCCGAAGAATTACTTCACTGGAAGTAAATTAAAAATTTTTGGCTTTTCACTGATGTACGAGAAACGATAAGCTCATGGTTCTTTACACCTTCAAGCATTTGTATAACCAAAAGGCTTTTACAGCAGAGGCTGTTTACGGACCAAAATGATGTCGGATTGGAAACGGATTCATGTTATCTGCCACAAGCTGTAGTCAGTAATTCTACACTCAAATGCTGCTCATTACCTGAACACAAAAAATACGACTAAAAAAGCTCACAAATTTCTATTTCCTCTCGGAGGATTTCATCAGATTTTTACCTTAGACAATTACCTCAAAATGCTTTCCTTATGTCACATCTGATGGGACCAATAGCACTAAATGTAGTTCTACCTGCTACTTCGTAAAAGAAACAAACATGGCTCGAAAGACAGTCGGGTCTCTGTATGGGATCCTATGCCTCAAAATTTTTTCAGCATTACTGGTATTGAAAGGGAACAAAAAGGGTGTGACCGTGTCATTAGGTCCAAAATAACAGGTTGGATAGAAAACCAGTGTCAGTACTGAGTGACAAAGTTGTAAAACCTGACAACTGGACAACGCTGTTAAAGTCGTTTTTCCTCTGATTTGGCATTAAAAAAGTGTACAAACCTACATACGATACCACATGTTATCTACAAAACTATTGTAACAAGTTGTGTTCGCCAGCTTGGTGCATATTTTTATCTACAGGGCTAGTTGCATGTTACAAACATAAGCTTGTCTTGTTAAAAAAGGTATTCTATGACATTTAAACCCCATATCAGTAGCTTGCGGCAAAACAGTTGCTAGAAGCTACAGCCACGAACGTACACAATAATGAAAGCTCTGGACAACTGGATTTAAACAGGCATGGGTGGAAATCTTAATGACCGTGCATGACCATATTTTGTTGGTTTAAAATGTGAAAATGACTTTTTCCGTCGTGACAAGTGATATAGAAAAAAAAGATGAAACATTGATTGGTCTAGGTGTTCAGATAAGTGGGAAGCGGTTCAAAGACTTAGGTGAGGAAGATTTTTTAACTCGCATATTATTCTTCGCACTGCTCCCTACTGTCTGAACGCTATGAGATCTCATATACACATCTATGCAAAACCAGCTACGATTTTCGATTGTCGGTATTTGGTTTTGTACCCGCTGCTCACAGCTACGGGAAAACGTGTTCTGGAGTTGTCTTCACCACCCTAACTGTACGTTTTCGATGGGAAAACAGCAATGAAGACTTGCAAGGTCTAACCTATATCGAAGTTCATCTCAAACATTTTTTCTCCTCGTCCCGTACGTTTTACAATTCACTTTATGAGAATCCGTCTTTTCCAGTCCAACTCCCAAGATGTTTTTCTATCGTAAAACTCGAAAGCTAATTAACCTTTCACTCGCCTACTAAACAAGGTTCTAGGATCAACGCCAGCGTCGCAAAAGACACAAAATAAAGCGCGAAAAGTTATTGATTCCTATCACTGCATGTCTTTATCCAATTGCTTGAGACAATAAAGCTTCACTCCCATTGGCCAGAAAAGGATAGGGCGTATGCCTTACCAATTAAAAAAAAAAAAGGAAAGGAAACAAACAAAGAAAAACAAAACAAAACAAAACAAAACAAAACAAAACAAAAAAAAAAACAATTATAATAATAAAAATAATACTATAACCTGAATATGTACCGGCTCGGTTGGATGAGGGAGGAAGGGATAGTGAGGGTGTCGCTGTCACGACATACGGACCTTGCGTACATGGCGTCCTAAAGATGTGAAGGCCCCCAGGGCACCAGATTAAAATATTTTGGAGTCCCGGCATCTTAACACGCTTAATGCCTGGTGAACTCGAATGCCCAAAGCAGAGAGAAGCCTTAGGGTCCCTTCTTTCTTAGCTTTGGGAACCTCGTTAAAAAAGGTTTAGTCCAACGGTTAATGCCTTGCTTGTTGGATCAAGGCCATACTGTCTGGGGTCTTCTTAAGTGAAACTACGGCTCATTCAGCGGTACAAAACTTAACAACTAACTACCGGTAGGTTACATTACTGTGCTGTGTACTTCCTATAAAACTATGCACAACTGATAGAGATCCAAGTCGTGATCGTGAATTTAAGCCGTGACCAGCGGTTCATCGTCTGAGAAGCCGTGAATTAAGGGTACATCGTCATCTAAAGGAGAGAGAAAAATATCAAAATTGAGTCACGTTGATTTGCAAACAAAAAAATAGCTACCAAGGTAGCTCCAAAATGTGGCCTGGTCTGTTGCTACCTTCGCGTCTCCTCCCAACATTAACATGCATATTCTCCTCACTAGCCTTCATATATTCTTAAACATGTTGGGAGAATTTGTTTTAGACATCAAGCTATTTTGTCCTTGGTGATCATTTTCTTCAATCTCATAACCTTTTTGTTTAACCACGCAGTGACATTACAAGGAGATGTTAATAAAAAAATAAAATAAAACAAAACAAAATAAAATAAAATAAATAAATAATAACCGACGGTATTAAGCACAGAATGCTAATTGGGGACACCACCAAGATCGAACTGGAATCTGGAAATGTTGGTTTTTGGGAAAACCGGAGTACCTGGAGAAAAACCCTTGGAGCAAGGACGAGAACCAACAACAAACTCAAGCCACATATGACACCGAGTCCGGGAATCGGACCCGCGCCACACTGGGGGGAGAGGGGAGGGGTGGGGGTGGGCGAGTGCTTTCGCCACTGCGACATCTCTGCTCCCCTAGTTGGGCCTTAAATGGTTAAAGTGTATATGACAGATTTTTTTTTATTTGCCTCATCGAATCTAAATGACATCCTGATATGAATATCAAAAATTATTTTTCGATTTCGATTTTCCTTCCCCGCGCTTTTGCCATTTAAAAACGTGAAATTTTACTTCCGGTCATGTCAAAAACCGCGCAAAGGGAGACCTGGGCATAGTCACGTTGTGACGTCATACCAGGAATGGAGTCAATGCCAAAACAAGCTACGTGGGCCGCATTGCGGAGATCTAATTCATTTTATTTTTCTTTATTCCGCAACCGCCAAATTAAGCACGAAATTATGTGAAACTGTTGATGTTACAAGTAATCTGGGCAGTGATTTGGAGCTTTTAGAGTCCATCGAATGCGAATCACCAACTTCTGAAGTTGAAAGCGAAACAGAACTCGGGAAGGAGAAGGAAGACTATTCAGAACCAAAAGGTCCTTACATAGACAATCCGCTTGCCGATGAAAATTTACTTAGAGAATACTATCAAGAGGTAGAGGAGACAGAACGAAGAAAACAGAATCTAGAAAACCTATTTCATGGTACTGAAGCGCTCGAGACGTAGTAAGAAGTGCCACGATTTCTCATCTCCAGGTGTAAATATTATAATTGTGTGCGGCTAAATAAACCTTGTTCGCGCTCGGCTAAATAAACGCCTGTTATGCAGGTTATACTTTCATACTCTTACACGTGTAGATGTGGTAACTGTGCTTTAAACCATCTGCAAAACGCCGTAGATTGGCTTTGCCTCAAAGAAATTCAGAAATGTGTCGAATCTCTCGAAGAGCCGTTGTCTGTTTCGCGCGAAGCCGCAAACTTGACACAACAAAAGGATGTGTAACAACCCACCCGGCACTGTTCAGTGTTGTCTGACTAAAACTGATAGTCGCTGCGGTCACATGCAGAAAATATAATACGATAGCTGGAATCGGTTCGGAAGAGAAGTGAGTAATTCTCTGCGTTCTTGTGGACTCTCTGAAACGTTGTTGTTTTATGTCTCTGTAAATTGCGCAATAGCCAATTTGATTGATATTTCAGGTCTTTCAATAAGCCGCAGTAAGATTATTAAATGAAGATTAGAGTTTGCTCATTCCTTTCAAAACGTAGTCAGACATGTTTTCACCATAATTTTATAATTATCCGTAGTCCAGTTTGTGCACAAATGAGGGATGTTACAATCTTTACTGCAGTTATGAATCAACACTGGTCAATATATCGGAAGTAAACATTGCAGAAATTTCGAGTGTCAATTTGCCTAGACGTATTAATGCAACACGAATGTTTCAGAGAGTCCACAAGAACGCAGAGAAATTCTCACTTCCCTTCCGAACTAATCTGACAACAATTTCTTCCGTCTATTGCATTTTATTATTCAACAAATTGTCACTATGCCCATATATGGTAAGGAAGCCCTCAATATCTGTCATCCGTACATGACAGATATCCTGCGATATACGTAAATGACCATATTTGGAAGTGCACTCCAGATTTTCTTTCATTGCTTGTTTGGCGGCCATTTTGAAAAGCGAGGCAGTTTTAGCAGTGTTCTCCGGAAATTTTAACTCCCTGGAAGAAATTTTCCACGATTAAATGCTCTCAAAAAGTCAACAAGTATTTGCTTCAGCTCACAAAGATATCCAGAGGTTGACTTGGAATTTTCATAGTGAGAACTCAACCAAGAAATTGCTATTGCGAACGAAGCAGCACACTTGCTCACGGAAAGTTGTAAAGACTAAAGTTGAAAAGATTTTAATTCACAGGAAGAGGACTTATTCTCGGTAAGGTAGCAATATTTTTTTTACTTTGTCTTGTCATTTCCAAACATGAGTTTGTAAATAAGCTTAAGTCTTTTTAAGTGAACGGTAGTAAACTTCGATTTCTTGAAGTTCTGTTTTAATTTTTATTAAGCTTATGTGTTGCTAGCTTTTAGCGTTTTCATCATAGAGCCGTAGTTTTTCTCGTTCTGAAAATGGTAGTCGATGGCAATTTGTTGAATAATAAAACAATTATCCTGCTCAATCTTGCGGAATATCCCCTGATTTAGCCAACTCGGCCTACGGCCTCGTCGGCTAAGTATCAGGTGATATTCCGCGCGATTTCGCAGGATAATTGTTAAATATTTTGCTGCATCTGATCGTAGCGACCATCTGTTCAGACAACACTGAATCCCGGGTGCATTGTTTCACAACCCATTGTTGTGTCAAGTTCGCGGCTTCGTGCGAGACAACAGCGCTTCGAGAGATTCGATACATTTCTGGACTTCTTTGCAGCAAAGACAATTTACGGCGTATTGCAGATGGTTTAAGGCACAGTTACTATATCTACACGAGTAAGAGTATGAAAGTATAACCTGCATAACAGGCGTTTGTTTAGCCGAGCACGATTATAACATTTACACCAGGAGACGAGAAATCGTGGCATCTCTTCCCACGTCTCGAATGCTTCGGTACCATCACAAAAGTTTTCTAGATTCAGTTTTCTTCGTTCTGCCTCCTCTATCTCTTACAGTTGATCCAGGTCACGCGTGAACGGAAACTCTAAAATTCAAAACAACGTGACGAGTCACGTTCTCCGTATTTGGGCATTCGCCTTGTGTTTCTTGAAATTCAGAGAGGGATTTCGAAAATCGAAAGGAGATTTCGAATCTGTCACAGATTTTTCGAAATGTTCAGACCTGGTTATGTTAATGCCTTAGGTCGGAAGAACAGGCCATGTAGGCCTCTCCACAAGGAAACGAGAAGACGAATAGTTGATCGTTATTTGACTGGACAGGGACCGAAAGCGATCTCCACAGCAGCTCGTGCAACTCCTGGCGCTGTTTATTCACTGTTTATTGTATCATTCGACATCATGAAACGTTCAGTACATGTGAGGCGTTCAGTCAAGGGGGACGAAGTTATCCTTCTAAACTTTCAGACGACGTTGCATGTAGAATCTATTGAATTGTTCAAACTAGCGAAACCTAGGATATATGGATGGGAAAATCGCGAAAGATTGTTGAGCAGTAGGTTATGCAATAGACGAAGCACAGGTCACCAAAGCGTAATATGAGAGTTTGTATGGAGCTGAAATTCGATTGAAAATAATCGGCAGTTTTCCGTGGAAAATACCTAAAAATCAAAATAGAGTTTGAAATACCTTATCTTTGTGTGTTTGCTGTGTCTTTACCGCTTTTCCGAACGGCTGGATGCCGTTTGGGGCGATATTCTGTTTAACGGTCGAAGCGACGTCTTGTCACGTACTGGCTTTACTTTCAGTGACAGATGTCGCATCGACCGTTAAACAGAAAATCGCCCCAAACGGCCTCCAGAAGCTCGGAAAAGTGGCAAAAACACAGCAAACACACAACAGGTAATGGTCTTCAAACCTATTTCGCTTTTTAGGTATTTTGCACGGAATACTGACCATTTACATTTTGGATCGAATTTCAGCTCCATACAAACAACTCACATTACGCTTTGGTTAACTGTGGACGAAGCGTCGGCTTTGTCTTTAATCAACCTCGCAACTAGGAAAAACTGTCATCAGTAATTGCTTGACACGGCAGATGTATCTTGGTTTTCGTCCACTTCCTTCGGAGCTACCGTTCTTACACAAGCGTTCAGCTCCAAGGTTTGTTCTCGTTCGGTTGAAACAGGAATCACGCGTCAGCAAAAGAATTGACATAATTTCACCTCCTTCTAGTCGTCTAAAACGTTTTTGAACCACTAACGAGAAGCGAACCCAGAAAATAACGCGGTCTCTCGATAAAACAAAGATTTGTCCCGTCACAACCCGTTGCTTCTACAAAGATAGAAGCCATTTTCGGAAATTTCAATGAGATCTTCAATATTTCCCTTGTGATCTCCGTTATGTCACTGAAAGTAGCTTGTTTATTTGAAGACTCGGATCACGTGCTGAGGTTTCCGTTCACGCGTGACGTGGATCAACTGTAATAGCATTCTCTAAGCCAATTTTCATCTGCAAGTGGCTTGTCTGTGTAAGGACCTCCTGGTTCTGAATAGTCTTCCTTCTCCTTCCCGAGTTCTGTTTCGCTTAATATTTACACCTGGAGCCGATGAGAAATCGTTCCATTTCTTACTATGTCTCGAACGCTTTGGTGCCATCAAATAGGTTTTCTAGCGTGGGAATTATTCATTCTACCTTCTTTGTCTCTTGACAGTATTCTCTAAGTCAATATTCATCGACAAGAGGCTTGTCTATGTAACGATCTTCTGGTTCTGAATAGCTTCTTTCGCGATCTCGAGTTCTGTTCCACTTTCAACTTCAGAAGTTGGCGATTCGCATTCAATGGACTCTAAAAGCTCCAAATCACTGCCCAGATTACTTGTAACATCAACAGTTTCACATAATTTCGTGCTTAATTTGGCGGTTGCGGAATAAAGAAAAATAAAATGAATTAGATCTCCGCAATGCGGCCCACGTAGCTTGTTTTGGCATCGACTCCGTTCCTGGTATGACGTCACAACGTGACTATGCCCAGGTCTCCCTTTGCGCGGTTTTTGACATGACCGGAAGTAAAATTTCACGTTTTTAAACGGCAAAAGGGCGGGGAAGGAAAATCGAAATCGAAAAATAATTTTTGATATTCATATCAGGATGTCATTTAGATTCGATCAGGCAAATAAAAAAAATCTGTCATACACACTGACTCTAGTACGAATAAATCAATACCTGAATGGAAAGTCACTCCACCATCATCATCGATTGTTCTCCTCGTCATTAAAGCAAACATGGAGCGTTCAAGACGACGGGATTTACGAGCGAAGTAAACCAAGCCTACTATAATGAGCAACCCGACGATGGCGACTGGTACCGCCCACACTGCTGCATTGAGGCCTTTCTTGTTGCCAGTTTGCTTCCCAGGTTTGGGTGGCTGCGGTCCAGGCCCTGATGTTGGTGTTGGTTGGTGTCCTGGTTCTGCAGATCCAAAGGAAAAACACAGAAGGTCGTAAGTCACACGTTACGTGGTTCTAGCTTGCAGGTTTCCTACAAAATTTCGGATGCAAAATTAAATGAAACACTTTTTAAATACTTTTTTATTCAAACCATTTTCATTTTGTCCACACTCAAACTGCTGAGAAAGGGACAAAAATGGACTGTGATCTGCGCGTGATAGCAAGCAAGAAGCTCGGCTCACAATTGATAGATTTAAGCGACTATGCAGCTTGGAGAAAACTCTATACTTTTGTGAATGAAACTTCATTTGCCATGCTTTTTCCCAGTTTAAACAAACTCGTTTTGCGATTTCCATACGTTTGTACACTCAACAGGAAGCCTGAGTTTACTGACTTCTAAAAAGAAAAACAAAAAAAAAAAAACAAAAACAAAAAACAAAAAAATTGCGCTCTACAGCCAATTTCAAGGTTGTTAGACCAAGGGTTTGCAAACGTGATTTGCAAGAGATAATTCGGATATCACGACTTACCCATGAGCACCCTTTCACTCCCAGAGTCAGTTATGGAGACATTTTGGTGATTCTAACTTCTGAGTCTGTGGATGAAATCCTATGGTGTGACCTTTCAAATGAAACCTCTTTAGCAGTACTTTCACATAGTACTATTTATATTTAAGTATTTTACAAAATAAAATTTGGGATTTGACTTGAATTTTGATTTAAGGCACTCTTGGGAGTGAAAGGATAATGGTTAAAGGCCAACGCAAGTCGCAAGTCTTTTTCGCTGTGACAGTTATGACAGCTATGATCATATCTGATCAGTGAAATTATGCGCTAATTTCCCTCATCGTTACTGATTACCCGCGAATGGTTACCACAAAATCGTTAACAAAGTGTAGGTGCAAGTTCAAAAGTAAAACAAGTTTCAAGAAGTCTACACAACAAGCGGTTTTCCATGGGCTTACTATTCGCTAGGTCAGACTTGGTAATCTCAAATCCCTGCTATCTCAAACAAATTGTGTCTTCACTTGATAACAACAAGCACCCCTCATCTCGAAGTGCAGTAACCATGATGTTAGGTTTCAGTACGAGACTGAGTATGAGAACGACTCTTAAATTCCAGTTCGCAGACTTTATAAGTCAAATACTGATCTGATTTCCTTCGTAGAGATTCCTCTTTCTTTACTGGTGAGCAACCTAGAGGAGTGAGGGCTCTGGGAACGTCACTGGTGTTAAAAAGTCGTCCTTATGCTCAATCTTGCACTCGTATTTTGATCTTGTTGACCGAGAGACCAGAGGAAACAGCATTCCACAATTTTAAAGACATTTTCCTTTTAAATAGAGAACTACGTCATGCTGATCGAGAGTAAAAAGGAACACTGGAATATACAGCGAGGCAAAAGTGTCGCAGAGTCAACACAAACAGTACAGGTAACAAATATCGTGTTCACAGCCGATTTCACTATAGAGTGTAGACCTGGGTTTTCGAAACAGGATTCGCCGCCTATGAAGTCGCCCACAATCACAAAGCCGCGTGGATCCTCTGATTCTTAAATGTTGTTTATATCTTAGAAAGTTAGTCTTGTAAACCCACTTCGCCCACAAATTTCCATCATTTTTTTCCGCCATGAGCAAGATCATGACGGGTGTGTCATGATTCGCCAACTATGATTCTCCCACGGCCACAAATATCAAAACGAAGTGACAAATCACAGTTGGAGAATCATAGCTGCCAAATACTTGACCATAGGTGGCAAAGCGGCTGGCACATGTTGAGTGGGGCGATAGTCATAAAAAAGTACGCAATTTGACACTACATCGACTCTCTAACAACTTTCCCTGACCCTTATAAAGTTACGTAAACGAGTGGTTAGGGCGCCGCCCTTGAAATCCGGAAGTAGCCAAAGGCTATTATAGGGTAGACCAAGTTCAATTCCTCGGACTTTTTCGTAGATAGCCAACTGGTCTGCCTCCCGCCAGAAGGGCTATTATCTTTCTTATGTTCAATTTGCAGTATTTGTTTCATTGTCCATTCTCCTGACAGGGAGTGCTCACTGAATGACTGACTAAATTAATCCCTACTGTAGTACACAAATTAGACACAAAAAAAACGTACCTGGGTAGAATCCAGACTCAGCCTTTGCTTCTCCAAAACCACATCCTGTTTTACAGCGAACTTGAAAGAGGTATTTCCTACCATCGACCAGCTTTTCTAAATTATCTTCCCTTTTTATGTGCCACTTAGTAGCGGTCGTTTCACTGCGGTTGACGCACTCCAGTGTACTATCAGTCAATACCACAACTTCATAGGACTAATAAACAAATGTAGAAACAGTTGAATATTCTCAGATAGACAACTATGTAAATGGCTAAAAACGATTTTAAAAATCCTCAAAAGCAGTCAACATATATTGATTTATTGATTTATTATGATTCATATTATTATTATTTTCACTTCATCTTTGTGGGTTTCTTATTAAAAAAACTTGTAAAATTATTATTTTACGCCCATTTTCCAATAACGCCCATTTTCCATGTAGGATATAATGAAAGAATTTTAAGTTAAAAGCAAAACGAAAGTACAAACACAAAAGCAAACCAGAACTCGTAGAAAAACAATTTAAAGGGGCATAGTCACGCTATTTTAATTCTTTTTAAAATCAAAAATATGTCCTTACATCAATGAACGCCCACAAATAATGGTCTAGTTTTGTTACCAAAGACTATATTACTTCACTGAAACTATTTTCTGTCGTCTGTTGCTTCAGATGGCACGGATGGAAATGGATTGCAATTTGAAAAAATTAGGCTAAACTTTTCAAATTCTCTCAGCGTGTTGACATAAAATCGATATTAAATGGTCATGGTTTGTTTTCTCTTAACGAAATTAAGTTAATAGGTTCTGTTAAATGTTCAAACACAATGTTGGGCATGGATAAAGTTAGCTACCGATAATTTTAGCACAGTTTTGACCAGAAATCTGCGAAATCCTCGTGACTATGCCCCTTTAACAGAGTTACGTGCGGGAAAACGGGTGAAAGCAAGTCACGATAGGTTTTGGTTTTACCCGTGAATAACTGAGAAAATGACGAGTTGCTTTATGCAATCACAAACCGAACTCAACTGAAAACCACTCTATCCCACATTTTGTCCATAATCTCAACAACTGAAAAGGTTAAATTAGAAGGCTCGAATATTACGCCCTCCAATAGACACAGCTAGTAATCAGAGGCCTATTCCTGTTTCCAAATGTGTTTCTTTATTGGACGTCTGATAGTACCTACCTAGGGTGCTGATCACGACGCAATTACCCACCAACGTCCCCGGGAGAGGCATTGAAAGTTTGGCACGTTAGGGGTTACTTCCTCACGAGCCTGGCAGTACTTAACCTAATTTTCCATATGATGAAGCGACAATGAGTACCACAACTCCCCCCTCCCCCCCCCCCCCTGTCCCGGATGGGGTGCTACTCCATCACAGGGTTACCAGCATTTATAGACATGGAAGGAGAAAGGCAATAAGGAGAATTATTTTTCCAAAGGAAACAACTCGACACCATGCAGACACCAGCATGAACCTCCAACGACGCGTCTTTTATTCCAAACAGGCAACGTGTTGAATAGCCAAACAAGTTTCATTTTATTACCTACCTTGACATCTGCTGGTTTTACATTTGCCGGTGGTTCCCATGTTAACCAAAAACCATCCTCTCGCTGCTTAATCAAGTCAGTGGCATTATCACGAGTGGCATTATTAGCAGGAATAAACTTGACTAGCAGGTTCCTGACTGCACCAATCTGTGAGGGTAATGGGATGGAAGTTTGCTTATCAGCACTAGAGCCCTTGTTGGTGACCGCTCTGACAGTTATGGTGTAGACATTACCACAAGGGAGATGAAGGTACAGAGATGTTGAACTCGTCAGGCTTCTGGTAGGCAGGACAGGACAGTTGACGCCCTTAGGCACAGCGGTAACAACATAATGCTGACAAGAAAAAGAAAGTAAGTTGTGAGCTCCTTGGTATCAGTGTGATAAAACCGTGAAAATGTGATACCCCATGGAGAGATATGATGTTACTTCCACAGGTTTAATGTAAGGCCTTTTGAAGCATGCTGAAATCTACACAAAGGCTTCTGAAGATGACAACTGTCTCCCTTAGGTTTCATAAGAGAGCCTTTTATTCTGACAATGCATTGATGAATATAACTGATACCACGAATTGATATATCACTTCGTAAGTTAAAACTGTTTTAATACCCATGGAGTGATCTAACCTCACTTCAGAGGTTTAATCTAAGGCCCCTCGAAGCCTGCTGAAAAACATCCAAAGGCTTCTGAAGACGACCACTATCTTCCTTACAAGTAGCTTTCATTATAGAACCCTGACAAAGCTGTAAATAAACTTCATTACATTGTGGAACATAAGATCACAAAGACACACGAGGATACCAAAGGTAACCCAAGGCCTCCTAAAGCACGCGTAAGAGCATCCTAAGTATCCGAAGATAACAAGAGTTTTCTAAAGTTTCATAGGAGAACCTATTTTTTGATAATACTTAAAAATTATCCGCCGAATGCGAAGCGAATATTGTGGAATAATCCCCGAGCCGAAGTGGAAGGGATTATTCCACAATATTCGCTGAACATGAGGAGAATAATTGTTTTAGTATAATTGCTCAGGTGATTACACAGGCGGCCCAAACTCACGTTACGAGGTGTAATGTAATTTACATTCTTACCTTCAGTGAGGCGGAACGTGACCTTTGAGCGAGCCCGTATCGCGTTACAGGCGACCGTTAAAAGAGACGTTGTATGAGAATTAAAATACTGAGGTGTGCGAACGCTAAATAACGATAAATTTGAACTTTTGTTCAATACAATGAATAAAAAATACTTACCTTTGATGTATTCCTTTGTGTTTTGCCGTGTATTTATCGTTTTAGTGGATTTTAGGCTTCATTGCGTAATCACTGTAACTCCCTTCATAAGACGTGTTATGGTAAGTATTTTTTATTCATTGTATTGAACAAAAGTTCAAATTTATCGTTATTTAGCGTTCGCACACCTCAGTATTTTAATTCTCATACAACGTCTCTTTTAACGGTCGCCTGTAACGCGATACGGGCTCGCTCAAAGGTCACGTTCCGCCTCACCGAAGGTAAGAATGTAAATTACATTACACCTCGTAACGCGAGTTTGGGCCGTCTGTGGTGATTACCAGAGCAAATGCATTTTCTTTTAGCTTTTATCCAGAAACATCAAAAATCGCATGGGGGCCATTTTGAAAATTAGTGCCTCAGTATTACAATCACAATAAGCGAAGATAAGGCTGTCCATCACATCTTTCAGTTAAGACCTGCAACTTTGTGCACGTGCCTTTTTATCCTAACCAAGTCTATAAATCAAGTCCTAAAAACTTTAGAAGCAAACTAGCTACTTCTACCGTTTCATTACCTGCACAACGTAAGATGGAGCTGTCCAGCTCACACGAATACGGGTATTGCTGCTGGAATCTAACTGTGCATTCAAGTATAAAACTGGTCCCAACCCGGAAGATGAATCAGCGGTTGTTTGAGCCCATTTTCCATATCCATAAGATGTATATACTCGGATCTTTACAGTGTACCGCGCTCTTCTCACTCCATATATGTTGGCTGAGGTTTGATTGAAACCATATACTGAATAGTAGTGAAAATAGTCGTATTGGCAGTCATCACACTTGTACCTCAACTGATAATACTGCAAAATACAAACTGTTCTCAGCACTCGAGACTCTTTTGAACTTACCAACCTAACGTATAGTAGTGATATCATAGTCCGTGCTGGTTTTTGTACATAAAATTCAAGGAGTATTCAAGGAGCATTCAAGCACCAAAAACTGAGTATTCAAGGAGTATTCAAAGCAAGTTTACTTTGTCTTGCACTATGTTTTGAAATGTTTTCATTGGTCAATAGCAGCTTAAAAAAAGCTCCCCTGGATATAAAATGCAAATGGCACAGCGCAGGTTTTGCAAAATCTGTCCCCGATTTTGAAATCTGCGCTCAATCCCTGAATTACTTTGATACCATCCTATATTATTTCACATCTGAACCAAAATTCAAGGAGTTTTCACTATTTTCAAGCACTTTTACCAAAAATTCTTCTTTTCAATGGCTTTTCAAGCGCCCTTGAAATCTAGAACTAAATTCCAGGGCTTTTCAAGGACTTGAAGGAGCAGCACGAACCCTGTGATATGTGATTGTCATTTTCACTAGTCATCATATGGCTGTATGGCCTTGCACGCACTGTCACGGCAATTATTTTGAAAATAACTCCATTAGGATCGTGAGCATTAGGGCGACGTGGGTAGAAAAAGCCGCACAGCCTTGCTAGAAATATGTACGACTCTGCGCGATGTGATTTTAAATGATTTCCTCACGGATAACATCTAAATTTGACTCAAAAATGAAGAATAAAACCGAACAACGAAAAAGCAATTTTTCCTTTGGAAATGTCATAATCAAATATTACCTGAATATTTACTAATAAGGGGGTTAGTTTTTAAAGAAACTGGTACTCCGTCGGTGGGGAAGTGAAACGCAAAAAATTGGATTTATCACCTGAGTTGTTAAGGTAAACTGCCACCGTAGAGAAATTGAAAGCTGAGTTTGCGTGTCAGCTCTTCAATTCGCTCTGACGAAGGG
Organism: Siderastrea radians; assembly: GCA_964017195.1. NCBI lineage: Eukaryota > Metazoa > Cnidaria > Anthozoa > Scleractinia > Rhizangiidae > Siderastrea > Siderastrea radians. The sequence goes on from OZ024895.1 coordinate 22,820,996, forward strand.
CCAACGCTCGAAACGCCAGCCTTCAATTTCTCTACGCAGGCTTCTGATAGGGTGCGGAAAAATATCGAAAATTATGCGGCTTTTTTAGGATAAATTATGCGGCAGGAAAGGTCTATTATGCGGCAAATTATGCGATTTTTCTGAGCTATTTTTAGCTTGTTTTACTGGGTCTCAGGGAAAGAAAACTACTTTTATACTGTCCAAAAGCACAGTTAACACTTAAAGGAACAATAATCAATCCTCTACATGTAAATTGGGACACATTTTGAAACAGGCTTCGCATGAATGGAAAAATCATGAGATTCAAAAGTCAAATACATCACAACTGTAGTTTATTTTCAGTCTGTTTGCAGACAGACTGTCAAAATTTGTTTGCTGCTTACTGCTTTGGTTCTTTTCAATGTTCTGCTTGTGACTGGCCACTTCGAGGTGTTTGTCCACTACACACTTTCGTAGATGATCGATGACGACGTTGCATGACGAACAAAACAACAGGCCATCGTCCACGTGAAGGGTACCTTCAGGATATTTTACTGCCCTATCTTTTGCAGTGAGGTTCACCGGAAGATGCGATCTTGTCTATTCTTTCGAAGGAACGGCGGCCGTTTTAACTACAATCTTATCCATGAGGGCGTTCGTCTCGTTTTCGATGACAATCGCTACATGTTCGCTACAGAAATGAGTGCTTTTCCCGGTTTTTATCTCGCCGATACTTAAAAACGTGGATATATAGAAGGATCATATGTCAGCAGTCATGAATAAATTCACTCCTCTCCAGTACAATGTTAACTTGTTTATTTTCTCCTTGTGCCGACCAACCAACGCGAGTAAAACGCCGTGTTACAGTAGTGAATCCAAAAACCTAGTAATACCTTTTCTCTCGATCGAGCACGTGTGTAGAAAAAACCTATCCAAATATAGTCATACAGTCTAACACGTAATAGCTTTGGAATGTCTAGCGTACGTCACGCGTCAAAAGTTTTTGCATAATGTAAACTGTGGAGTTTACGACATTAGTCAGTTCACACAAGAGGATTGTTTACGCTGCCCCAATAGGCAATCGCTTGAGAATGAAAACTAGTGCCAGGCCCCAGACGCAAAAAAGTAAAGTTCGATCAATTACAACAGTCGCAGATGTTTTCTGAGGGTCTTTTTTGAAAGAAAAATCAACCCGAAATGACGTGTAGCTGCAGATTTTTCCAGTAAAAGCGGCAATCGATTGTTTATTGTGTTGAAGTTGTGCGATTTTTCGTGAATTATGCGATCGGATGCGATTTGAGACCGATTATGCGAAATCGCACCATCGCGTAATATCAGAAGGCCTGTCTACGGTGGCCAATTTACCTTACCAACTCTATACATAGTTTAAATTTAACTGGTCATTATGATGAAACACTTATTGACAGAGTTCATGGCCGGCAGGGGTTCATTAACGAACCAAAGCTTTCTTTCGAGCTGGGTGCTCTCAATTTAAACCTGTTTACGCTGGAAATCATAGGAGAAAAAATATTTAAACTACCAGGGTGTTTCCCTTTCATTCGTTGTTCTCTTGCCGTTCAGCTTTCGGCTCTTTTTGTATTCAAAAATAAAATCTGTCTTCGTTTAGATAACAATTATGGAAACAAATTAATCCGTTGTAACTTTGCCCTAAGCCCCAGCTAAATGATCAAACATTTTAGTCCACCATGGTGTTTATCACACAAACCATTCGGCAACTAATTTAAAAGGGCAAACAATGTTTCACCAAACATTGGACAAAGTGATACCACATAACGCTTTTTGCGTATTACCGCTGAAAAAGTACGTCAACGTCACCCTACTTCCGTTTCTGATTGGTTGCTTTTTTCCCGCTCGCGCAAGCCTTGTTTGCAGAGCTGGCAATTGTTGGGTGAAAATGTCTGATCTCTACCAAACATGGAAAGCCATTTAATTGCAAAGTTGAGAGAGGTAGCTTAACGGTAAAACATGCTCTTCCAAAACGATGGTAGACGAAAATGTTGGACCGTTTAGCCGGGGCTTTAGGCAAGAAATTCATCGTGTGAATTCAAAATAGACCTTGCTTTGATTTTGTACTCACATGAAAACCGTCTGGATTGAAATCTGTAGGTGGTGACCAGTGGCACTCAAGCCGAGCACTGCTGTCCGTTGTCATATTACAAGTAAAGTTACCAGGTATTCCTTGAAGTGGAGGAATGTAGGTAGAGACTTGATAGGGTACACCTCTTCCACGGGATGTGAGCACAGCTATCTCAAACAGGTATGCCATACCATACTTGGTCACATTTGCAGTTAAGGACCTTGTATTAACAGTGACTGTTGTCCTTGAATAAGTGTTGCAGTAACTAGAACCACCACTTATACAATGCCAACTCACTTGATATTCCTGCCAAACAAAACACGTGTCAGTTTCAAATGCCATCCCACATTCACCATACTAAACATTCAAAGGAGCTAGATCACGCTACTTAATCGAATCTATGAACTTTCGCCAACCGTCCTGTTGTCTTCAACGGGTCTTCCCTTCTTCTAAAAATTTTTGAACCAGAGAACGTTTTATCATCATCATCATCATCATCATCATCAACATCATGATGAATCCTGGTTACGGATTTTCGATTTTCCTAATCGAAGCTGCCATGAACGCTACACTTAATATTTCACATAAACAGCTCCACCGTGCCACAGAGACGTAGCCTGCGTGGCTGGCGGTATTGTCTGCGGGCAAAGGTAAATTTTTGACGGCAGAGCCATCACGGTCATCTACGCAAGCTATAGAGCAGAGATAACCTACAGTCGCATTCACATTTTCAGTGAGCTCGGAGAGAAAAGCAGAAGCATATTATCGGAGGATAGCTAAGGGGAAGATTGAGATGTAGAGTGGTTACCATGGCGGCGGCTTAATGGAAAAAAAGAAACGGGAGTTGTCTTGAGTACGTTGATTCGATAAGTGATTGACAAGAAAGTGGTAACGTAGAATCAAAGAGGACTACTTTTAATGCTACGCTTTTAACTACATCAAAAAGCGTGCCACACTTCAAAAAAAACCCCTATTTTTAAGTTCTTGGTAAGTGACAATTTGCTTTTCAGTGATGACCAAGCGACTTAAACATGACGTTGTATCCAGGAATACAAACATCTGCGACAATCGTGCCTCAGGAAAAAGAGTCTTCAGTGCCTGTGAAATAAAGGCCTTACCATGCACGAAGGTCCAACAAGTACTTATTATAAAAAAGATTAACTGTGTTTATAGATTAAAGACGAACTTGAAGTATCTTTACTCACATAATGTTCACTGCTGCTGTAGGGTCCATACCAGTTAAGGTACACTTGTAATCCATACCTTCCTGTCTTGGAAGCATAAGCAGAACTTACTTGAAGATTAAGCGGTGGTACTGTCGATTGAATATTTGCCCAACTTCCCTGACCATAAGCTGTTACAGCATAAACATAAAATTGGTATTTATAACCAGCTAATACATCCAATTTGAACTGGGTCAGTCCTCCCGTGACATTTTCATATTGCCAACGGTAGCAGTAAGTGTGCGCAGATGAAGAGTTGCACCAACTGACTCCATAGTACTGAAAGCAAACATGAGGTAGTTCCTAGTCAGTACTACAAACCATGATTAATGGCTGGTTTGTATATCAACCCAACAAGCAGCAAGGTCTCAAACAAACCTACATTTGATTTAAGGTGATTTACTACAGTTTTCAGAAGAGAAAGATAACCGTTTTAAACTTTTAGTTGAAAGCCAGCAGGAGTTTCTTTTGGGTCATTTGTTTCTACAGCTGTTGAAAGAAATGATTTTATCCTGGAAAAAGACGAGAAGCTCAGAAAATATCAAATATAGCAGACCGAGCGGTAGGAGGAGACTGGAAAGTAGACTTTTGCAGGGCTTTTTTCTCAAAATCTGGCCGAAATTTTCAGGATTTGGAAAGTGGCTATAAATCAACACCTATGCAAATGAAAATAAAAATCTGTATGAGAGATTTTAAGTAATTCTCAAAAAGGCCAAAATTCGAAATTTCCCTCATTAGCAAAAATTTTGCCTTACCAATTTCATTTTCTTTTGCATAGGCATTTATTTAGAGACACTTTCCAAATCCTGAATATTGGAGGTCGGCTAGGTTTAAAAATTTCTTTCTCTTCTGAAAACTGTAATAAGCCACCTTAAATAAAACTTGAAAATATAATGCAATGGTTTAAAGTGATGACAGCGACGGAAATTTCTAAGAAATCCGTAGAAACTACAAAGTGTGATATCCCTGAACAGAAAACAAAGGAGACCAAAATGCTATTTGTGTTCACACACCTACAATCCTGGCCAGTTGGTCAGATAAATGGGCTGCTCCTCCATGGACCACAAATACAAAAAGAATACAAGCTAGCAAACAATCAGAAGACCTTTTATGGCAGCCATTCTGACCCCACCCCCTTTCCCCGAACCCTGGGCATACCATTGACCCTCTGATTGACTCTTTACTGTGATAATGATAAACTATCAGGTTCTTTTATGTGGGTGTTTACTGCACGTGAAACTGTCACGGACACTGTCACATACCTTGATATATTTCGATTCAATGCCACTGGGTGCTTCCCACTGGACTGTCATGGTGTAGTTATTAACATTTGCTCTCAAATTACTAACTCTACTTGAGTATCGGCCTATCGTTACTGAAGTGGTAGAGTTCTCTCCAATGCCAAGTGTTGTTTCTGCGTGGACGGTGTAATTGTATGTTCCCCCAGAATACAAGATTGTAAATGTGTGCGAAGTGTCTTTATCCACTGTTAGTGAACCGGACCTGCCCCTGTACCAGTAGTAGCATCCTGAACAATCCCAATAGACTTTGTAAAACTAGAAAACATAAAGTAAGAACAATTCAGTAAACCAGGAAGAGAAAATCAGGGAAGTAATGTTTAACTGAAGCAACGTCTATTTGCAGACTGCGTACAAGCTCGAGCTACAGCCAAAGCTTCACCGTCCGTGTGGGTGACTGTTCAAGTACTCTCCAGTAGATTAACACATTTCCCAACGAATTTCACATTATACAGTGTACTTCACTTTAGACACTGAGTCAAGGAAAGGCGAGGCATGTAACTGTCTGATAGCTAACATGCCCACTGGAGTATCACATCAGGCTAGGAGTGTTGACATTTAAAATCCACTGGTGCTTGCCAGACAGAGAAACAGTGTCTAACTAACCAGCTATAACAGAACAAAAATAACAAGCTTTCTGACCTTCAGTCTTTTCGCCAAATCAATGGTCGGTGGTGCAGACCACGACAGTCTGACTGACCTGCTTGAAACCGCTGTTACTGTTAACGGGCCCACAGGAGCAGAAAAACGCTCTGTTGTCGCAAAAACATGAACAGGCTCTCCAAGTACGCCCTTTCTAAACCGTGTCTTCACCTCAAAAGTGTACCTGGTGCTGAAATAGAGGTATTTGAATGTGTGGTTGGTTTCCCGGCCAGTGGTGTTCACAGTGGTGGAAACTGCACTATGATCATGCATGTAAGACTCTTTGATCTCGTAGTTCTGCAAAGTACAAAACATTTTGGTTGTCGTAGTGGTTAATCAAGATAACTCAGCCTTGTGTGGCGAATAAACAACTTATTGATTTGATTAACTTGCTAGCTGACTGTCTGACTGGATTACCAACTGACTGACTGATTGACGGATTTATTGATCAATAGACTGATTGACTTAGCCGACACATACACAGGATGGGTAAGAAGGGAGGATGGATACCACATCTACTTTTCAAATTAAATACGAAGCTTTCATCATCAAGCTTTGTTTATCCTTTTGGTGTGAAAACGTTTTTGATGCAGTAAGCATTTCCACAGAAACACGTTTTGATGCGAAGGACGATCAAAAATGCCTGCCTAAAGTTAACTAAGGTAAAGTTAAGATTTAGCTCTTGCACAGGTTCTGTGGGGCACCCAGAGGCTTTTGCAGGGCCACTGGTGTTCTAGTTGATTTACCGGAGAGGATCGTTACAGATCATTATTTGAATTCAGTTGTCTTGTTGTTGCTTTGTGTTTCATCCTTTGATTCACTTTGGCAGAGTCTGGTGGTTGCCACTTGCAGGGTTATTTGCAAGGCTCCAGCCATTTCCAAGGTACCTACCCCCAAACTTACTTGTATGCGATGAGTTCAATTCTCGTTAAAATTTTCGTTAAGTTCCACTTTTGCCATTATTTACAATCTTTTCATGGCTTTTAGAAGAAATTAAAATTAATTTTCTGGAAAATCAAAAAAATTAAGATGGTAGATGTCCTAATTATTATGTCATTACCACTAACACGTGATAGGATATCTAATGAAGACAATAGTTTCAAGGAGACTCAATAAAAACAACCCCACCCTTATCTCCTTGTATGGGGATGGAATTTCATCAACATGTCTGAAGGTTAATAATGTTTTGTCGCGCATGATCAGTTGCTAGTTTTCGTAATCCACCATCATGTGCACAAAACCTGGTCTTGCACAAATGTGGAGTTTGTTCACAGTAAAACTAAATAACAGAACATACCATGATATCACTGACGTTGGCGACATCCACTGGTTTTTCCCACGAAAGAACAACAGTGGTGGAATTAAAAACGCCAGCCTTCAGACTGTGTACTGGTTGGTAGTCAGCATCTGAGAACACAAGACAGTGAGCTGTTTTATTTTCTTAAATTAATAACAGAAACAAAAAGGGATACCACCTGTTTAAATTACGTAGCTGTACCGTTTGAGGTACTCAGTGCAATGCTACTTTTAAATTTCTATTCTGCGTTTTACAACACGTGTTTTACCACAAATTCCACATACGCCCTCAACGTTAGGTCTTATGGGCTTAACAAACGCAAGGCCTTTAACATCTAGGTGATAATATAATTTTGTTGTCATTTGAATAGCTCACTGGGAGGGTAACGGAATCCACGAATAAGTGAAGTTTTTATGTTAGAAACAAACACAGTGTCCGAGTTAAGTCACTGACTGTGTACAAGCGTTTAGAGCAGTCTCATTTCATTACGCAAATTTCAATGACGCACCTGATTTTGGTCGAGAGTTGATTGGATCGCTGTGTGGTCCTAACAAACCAAGTGATACCTCAAACACGTAAACAACACTCTGTTGCAAGTTGCCCACTCCAAACTTTGTGCTTGTGGTGCTACCTACGGGCACAGAGCTAACTCCACTTGCCACTGTCCCATAGAAGATATAATATTTCTGCATGAAAGAAAGAGTAAAAAATGTGAAGTCATGGGTGGATCCTTCACATTGACAACCTTTTATAACGAATTCCCTGGTAAAATGAACGATATTCTTCAACTCGGTCAAATTTAAAGTAAAATGTATGGCAAAGAAAACCTGATATGACTGACGTACCCTAGCTGGTATAACAGAATCCCCGTTATAACGAACACAACCCACAAGCCCAAATTTAAAATCTCTGACCCAGACATCAGGAATAAATGTCACCAGGCAACTGAAGCTGAATGGGAAACAGGTGAACAGAGATGCATGGGGACTCTCAATCACAAATTTAGTTTGAATCCAGATAGCAATTGTATGATTAAACCAAACGCAAAGGATGGCATACAAACTTCAGTTTTGTGCCAAGATTAAAACGAAATGGCTCAAACAACTTGCAGCATTTACGCAAGTTTAAATGGCTGCTGGGTAGCAGCCCTACCATAGACTAATGCAAACAGCTGTAGATCTGATGTTCTTCAAGAAAATATATAATTCAATATTCATCAACCTCTTCTAATATTTTCTCCAGCTGGAATAAGGTGTAGGGAAAAACAATACCAAACACGTCAAATTTGTGAGTCACTAACATTACGATATCACGCCACGCACATTGATTGTTAATTCCAACCCTTTGCGGACTGAAGGGGGGCGGGGGTGGGGGGGGGGGGGGGTGTGGAGACAACAGCTGGTTGAAATGCTCATTGAGCTTTCTTGTTCTCAATTAAGATCTGCTAATGAGGAGATCATTAACACTCCATGATAAGCACAGATCGCCCAATACAACAACCTCAAGTGTGTACTTACAGTTTGACCTTGTGGTTTTTCCTTTGGTGGCAGCCAAGATAACTCTACAGCTGTACTGTTGTATGGCTTTGCAGTTACATTTCTGGGGGCACTTTCTATTGAGAATAGAAGATCGCTTATTACAGCAGTGTTCGCAGTTGTTGTACCCAGCAGACTTCATTTCATTTAGTCCAGGTTAGGTTTTGATGAATGTATAGTTCTCGTTAATTCGCTGTAATTGGTGGAATTGGATCCACTTATTAAAAATTGGTTCCAGCTAAACGTGCGTATATCGAGGTATGAACGCACGCAACAACTTGTGTACGAAAACAAAGGATCCGATTGGCTGGTTAAAAACACGTCACAATGGTCTGGTTTGAGCGAGAACGCTTCACCTGGTTTATTTAAAAAAAACTTGGAAGTTCTTTGCTAGTTTCTACCATTGACTGGTCGGAAGTCTATTGGGTACGTGAGTCAAAAACAAGAAATGGTATCCTTGCAAAATGCGATAAACTAAACTCTCTTGAGACATCATTACGGTTTTATAATGACGGCTAGTTGGAAGAAAGAACACTCCATATTCAATGCCAGAGTCGCTTCCATAGTAGAGTCGCATCAATACCAACATTAACATCAATATTTCTTCTCCCAATGCCGTTATTGTAAAGCCATAATGTTGTCTCAAAATTGTGATCTTCGCTTTTTTGAAAACGACGTAAAGAAATTAAAGCTCAGAACCTGAACACGGCTTGCAGTTGATCGAAATAGAAATTCTTACTTATCCCGAAGAGTTGTACGCATGGCACTAGCACATGGTTTTACAACGAACAGTTTTACACCAGCTTTTGGTTTTACAGCAAAATATTTGAATTCATGACCCCTCAAGCATGTATTTGCTTTAAAACAGATCGTGGTTAAATAAAGGTTTTCATTCATTTTCGACGAAAAATTGTTCACAGAAACAAAAGAAATCCCTTCAGTGCATCAACATAATGAAGGCTTTTCGAATTATGTTACTGCGCAAAACCTCAATTTTCGCCGTCAGTTCTTTGAAGAAAGCTGTCAAATTTAACTTTGGTCGCATCCCATGACAGTTTCTGAACTGCTCACAAGCCAGCATTTGAGACGATATTAGCCCAAAATGATGTCGTCTCAAACACAATCAAGAGTGTAATGGATCCTAACACTTTTAACATGTTAGCGTCACTTGTTATCCAGCATGGGGGAGTGGAATATTTGTTCTGAGTATCTAGGTGTATGACAAATGCTGTTGAATGACTGAAAACGAAATTTGATTGCCATTATTTGAATGAATGAAATCATTCCACACTGCGTTTGTTCTCACGTCAATTTTAGTATTCGTCGACCTACAATTGGTACTTCGTTGACACAGCTTTGAACTACGGTTTTTTAAGAAGAGAATCTGTGTGAGAAAACTCCTCAATTATATTGCAAAAAATAAAAATTTAAAGTTAAGCTGCAAAATGCCGAACTCTCATTTTCGAGTCAACAATTCAAATGGGATTTACCACCTGAGGCGTGAAAATAGTACCAAAGCTCAACTTAAGTAATGTTGTTTTTATCATTTATTTATTTATTGAAGGCCACTACAAGAAAAAATACAAGTGAAGACAGAAAGAAAGACGAATATGAGGAGGAAAATAGTAAATTAAAACAGTTGTGACAAAAACGCTTAAACTGTACAACGGTCAATAACAGGGCTAACCTGAGTATCAGGCCTTTCCTACCCCCCCCCCCCCTTCCCTACTGCCCGAAAAGCCTGATACTCAGGTCATAACAAGGCTTACATATTGTATAAAAAGAAAGGGAAAAAGTAACAGTTGAACAGTTTTAGTATCTGTGACTTAATATAATGACAGCATTCTAGCTGAATGTTTTCACTTCAGCTGTTTTCCTTAATTTGAGCAATTTCCTTTGAATCTGTTTTTGTTAAATCAGCCCTAGCACCTTTACCACTCTACTCTTTCAACACAACAGAACAGCTTACCTCCTGAAGTTGTTATTTCAATGGACCGCCCTGGTCCTTCGCCCCCCTGTCTGTATGGCTTCACGGTAAAAGTGTACGTTGTTTTGGACAACAGTGATGTGATAGTGTAGTTGTGCTTATCAGTTGTTCCAAGTAGAACAAGACCCCTGCTAGAACTTTCATACACTTTATAGCCCTAAATTGAAAAGCACAAAAATGCCTAAATAACAACCCATCAAAGCTGTAGAGGAAATTTGCAAAGTTGCAGGCAAAGGAACATCCGCTTTGACTGTATGACTTAAATTGCATCAACAATGACACTTCCATAACATCACTTAGCACGTAGTAAATGCCTGTGACAGGCCACTGTTTGCCATTGTGACATGACACAAGTTTGCGATGACTGTGAAAGTGCAACATTACATGAATTGAATACACGTGCACATAGCATTTGGTAATTTGTCACTGAACAGGATATCATGACATATCATGACATGACGGTACAATTGTCATGACATGACACTCGTACCATCTGACAGACTAAAGATATAACAAAAATCACTTTAGCGACATTTACCAGGACTGGAATTATGACACCACTGCTGGTCTGTGGAGCTCCCCAAGCAAGAACAACTGTGGTCTCATTGGCGGAAACCTTGTGCAGTTTGGTAACAGGTTCTGTGAAAAAAGTGGTTACAATTAGTACGTCAAATCTTTTACACTGCTATTTTACCTCACATCACTTACTGCATCAATTTTTTAAGGTTCAGTTTTCAAGAGTTTCATGCCAACTAGTGCCACAACACAACCACTGCTCAAAATGTGACAAGCAGTACATGCAATCTAAAATAGTGTTCAGACAAGAAATAAATCCCCTACTGTATCCTACTGTACAAAAACCTACTGTAAATATTAGTCATGTTTTTAAAAGCGTTTTTTCCTCTTCTTTCTTTCTTCCTTTTTTTTTTTGGGGGGGGGGGGGAGGGCCAAAATTGCCACCTCCGCCCTTAACGGTTGCTATGAGAAGTTCCTAATCATCATATCTTGGAAACCCTAACTTCAAAAGATAGGCTGCTTGGCCCCCTTTGTTCCATGGGAAAGGTGTTCAAGATTTTTTGAGTCACAACCATAGTTGGCAAGTCACATGATCTGCACAGGAAAAAGCCTAAAACTTAAACGGCTCACACTTTTCGTTATTTAAAACAATGCCGATATTTAATGATCATCAAGATGCAAAACATGACGTACTGATTTTTTTAAATTTGCATTATTATGGAAGTTATGACGCCATAAGTACGTATATTTATACGTTTTCTATTGTAGTTTTTCCATTCTTTGTAATAACAGCAATTGCTTACGTCAGATTATAAAGAAAGCACCTCCGATTCGTGAAAAAAATTGGAGCTCTACCTCCTTTTGTCTGAGTTTTGGGCATTTTTCTTTTTAATGCTTGGTTAGGGACTGGCACTAGCTACGCATGCGCAATGATCATTTTTAACATTCAGATGTTCATCCTCATACATTTCACTAATCCAGTGGCACAAAACGCTGCAAAACAGCGTATGAGAAAATGCCATCCACAAAAATCCCTTAGCAACAACACCAGATCTGTAGTTAAGGGTCAAGCCATCACTGAAGCTTGCTATTCTTGATAAAGTACCAGCTGAGCACAAGTGTAATAATAAGTGTGGCATTGATACCTGAAGGGGGAGCATTAGAAATCGTCACAGACTGAAGGACTGAAAAGACTCCACCACCATCATCAACATTGTAAGCTTGCACCTAAAGGAAAAAAAAACACCAGCGATGTCAGGAATAATTTTCCTTCTGACAAGTGTACTGGAACGGGATAGTAAATAGAGGGCAGGTATGATTTTGAACGTCAACCGTATGGTACATTTCCTGGTTGAAATTCTTGATTTTTTAAATTCGATTTTATTTTATTTCAAGTACATGGTTGAAATTCTTGTGGGGCATTCATACATGTACATAATCAAGCTCTATTTAAGGTATGACACTGAGACAAACAAAGTGGGTATTGAATACACAACAAAACAGTATCTTGAGCTGATAGAAAAATACAAAAAAATACTAGCAATACTGTTAGCTGGAATTGATAGAGGCCCAGTTTTGTTTCTTGAATTTTGAATCTAATCTTTGTGTCTACGGAACACTTCGTGCCATCATCTGGTTTGAAGTTAAGATTTTTAATGCGGTAGAGCAGGGGTCTCAGAGAGGGGCCTATTGAAAACTCAAATAATTTTTCCTGAAACATTGATGACTAAACTAAATAGAAAACCGTTTACAACTAAAACGGGTCAAGAATGGGTTCTGTGTACCGATTTCCTACCATGTTATTTATACCCTGACTCAATGATACTTCTGAACAATCATACAAATTAAGTTTCCCTTGAAGGCTTCTAAGAGAAAAGGCCTTACTAGAGCTTATAATACAGCATCCTTGATTTTCAGTACAAAGTTTCTTACTCCCTAGCTGACTAGTCTCTAACGTCATTTTTTCTGAACATTAAGCAGCTGTGCGATTTTTTGTTACCTTGATATCATATGTTACACCTGCTGCAAGATTCGTTAGATGGTACGACAGAGCATTTCCTGTTTCAACTGATTGGAATGCAGTCAGAGTGCTTCGCTTATAATATATCTGTTGAGAAAAATTAAATTTACATCTAAAAAATGTCTACGACCCTTACAACTGGGGACTAAAAATACACTATAGGATACCATCACGAAAAACAAATCATCAATTTACAACAAACCAGAAAAACTGCACACAACGCCAAAGACGTTTTGTATCAGAAAATGTATGTCACAAACAATATCACCACCAAGTTCTCACGACAATGACTGTTACCTTGTAATTAATAATAAGATGGCAGTAACTAGCTGGCGTTTCCCAAGTTATCTGAACTCCATCATCACCTTTCAACACATGTTGTACATTTTGTGGAGCACTTGTTTCTATAAAAAGGAGATTGAAACTGTCACTAGATGGGCTACGTTTAATGACTCCTAGTGACATAGCGTGAGATAAAAGTTTTAATTTGCTACAGTGGCCAAAACTGTCAAACATTTCTTTTCAATATTAGCAGCACTCTACTTAGTATCAGGTGGCAAGAAGCACGAATTGTGAGCTAACCATTAGTATAAACTGCTTGCTTGAAATTCATAAAACTCTTGTCATAGCCCACATTGTCAGTCTATATGTTTTTGAGCTATTTTGTCTACAAAATAGCCTCATAGTCGGCATGCAGCCTTAAGTTTCTGGGAAGGTTGGTTCTTTGGTTGGTTGGTTTTTGGGTGGACCATGTTCGGCATTCCCGATGACTGTCGAATTTTACCGAAAGGCTAGTTGTCGGGGCTGGGACAAAAATGCGAATGAGAACGCACGGAAAATTCCGCCACTAAAGCGACACGACGAAAGTGTCCGGATTACTTTTGCTTGACGTTGGATATTTATATATCAAATATAAATTGCTGGCTTCCTTGTGGTAGACTTCTTTAGAAAACGAATCGTCAGCACAAACCTGGTTTACATGTGAGCGGAAGCGAGTTCTAGTAAATAATTTGTGGGTTATCTGATAATTATGATGTTTGGTCTAGGAAATATTTGTCAGCTTCGTTTGTTTTGGTAGATGAGAATTGGAACAAATCCTTTGTACGCATGCGCATAACTTACGTTTGGAGTTTTATGGCTCAACTTTAGAGTGTGAGAAATAACGTGACTTCTGTGCAGGGATGTCCCGTAGTAAATGATGGTAAATAGTTTGAAGGTATAAAAAGGGCAGAATCGTGCATTTCGAACTTAAACGACTTATTGTTCGCACCTTTTGGTAGGTTTTAAAATTAATGGCCATGCCACTCGATCACTAGGTCCGTCAAAGGCACAAGGTCGACAAGGAAAAAGATTGTGTGGGTGGCATAAGCGTTGCTCGTACGTGCGACTAGCTAAGCGCAAAGTTAGAGGCGGCTTACCACAGAAATGGGTTTCTGGTTAGGCTGCGTGGCGGTAGCGGGATTGTTTGTACAAAGTTTGAGCGGAAAGATCAGCACGACAATCAAATCAAATCAAAACAATTGTCACCTCCAATACGAAGACAAAAGCGCAGTAGCTCCACGCAAGCTTCGTTTCATAGTTTTATAGACACAAAAATCGGTTATAATTTTTCAGATTACAAAAAACGCATAAATTTACTCATTCCCCGCTTCCTTTTAAGTTTCTCCCTTTGTTACACAATTGTAGCTGCCACGAAAGCCAATAAAAAGTGCCGAAAACGAACTTATGACAGTCTTATGAAAGTCTCGTGACTCGCCATTGAACTTTGTGTCATCACATGTTTGTACGTGACAAAACACCACTTGTTTACACAAAACAGTAACCTGATCTCACGCTCAATCAACACAACACGTTCTTTACACGTGAAACGACCCACACTAAGCATTATCACATGACTGCCTGGCCGTGCAATAAAATCCCCCCCCCACCCCCCGGAGCTATTAAAGCAAAATTTGGCCTTGATTGATCACATGTACTCCACGTGATAAAATTCACGTTGTTAACCACGCAGTCGAACCACTCCATTATTAGTTCGCAGTTGCTATAGCAACTGAGAACTATTGGGGCTGTCCTGGCGTAAATAGTCGTGTTAGTGTGTTAACTTTTTGGCAACAAGCCCATAAAGCCATTCAAAGTAGAATCCTTCGATTTGTAATAGACAAGTTTTGAGGAACTCTTAACCAAGTTTTGCGCAGTCTCTATGGATGAAGAATTAATCGGAGTGTTTGGATCCTCGAAAATATCGTAGATTTTGACAACGCAGGACGGAGTCGGAAGGAAAAGTTTACTCAGGAGCATGTTAGGACTCGCTGGTCTTCAGTTTAGGTTGACGTTCGCCAGCGGGTTAGGAACAGCTGGACGAGGAAAGAAATTGGTTGTTAAGTTTAGTTGCTGTCGAAAAGATTGCAAAGAAGTCTTTGTGTGTTGATGTTTCTGATCTACAAGTGCAAACATTTCTTTATGCATAAGTTGTCTGGGGGAGATAATTGGTCATAATTAATGAAACCCACGAAAGGCGATTGTGTACGTTTGCATTTGGTACGGGTTTAAGTTCTAAACTATCAAAAAAATCATCCACACCTTGCAGAGTTCAAGGACTTTATTGACAGCTTTCAGTTTGAGTTTTATGTGGTTTACTTTGAGCTGATATATAGTGTATGTTGCTCGGAATTATCGGCCAGTCAGGATTTTTCCCGTACGCGCGTATTCAATAAATTTTAAAAATATTCCATGCATTATTGCCAGAAGAGTCCTGACTCTTTCCCGTTATTGAGCTCTCCAGAATCGACCGTTATTGAAGTTTTCTTGGTTTCTGTATTTCATGCATGTCCGCAGTTTAGTTTCGTAGTTCCCACAGTTGAATGTATTCGTGGTTGACATTGATCTGACAATTTACTCGTTATTCTGAATCTCCCAAATGATGTTTGTTCTTTGATGATTACCAGAAAGATTCTTGAAATCCTTGTCATTAAGCTGCAAAAATGTTTTGTATTTTCTCTCGCTTAGCCTTTTAGCTTTAGAACGATCATATTTGTGAGGTTTTCCTGACACAAAAGCTATTTAAATTTGATTCTCAGAATTCAATTAGTAGAATGTTTACATAGGTGTAATGTTGGCATGATTTCTGACACGAAAGTAAAATTTGTCAACACAGGTTTTTAAATAAACTCAAACAACTTATATACACGCAAAAACTAGCCCAACGTCTGTTTCTCTTTAATTATGTAAGTATTCTTCTACATTCATTCTGTTATTACGAAAAAAAAAAAGATTTCCCAGACTTATGATAGCATATTTCTTTTCAAATGCCGGGCTACGTTTTCGTGGTTTCCCCGTTATTCTTTAATTTTTGAGCTGCCTGTTACCCATTTAATGGTGACGCTCTCTATCATGCAACCAAATCCTGCTCCTGATAACACTGATATACACTGAACAACAAAGACAGCAGAGACAAAATAGTAGTAACATCTAAAAAACAACTGCGAACTATCCGAACGGATCCGCTAGTTATTCTCGAATTCGCTCATTTAAAATTCCAACGATTCCTTCGCCCATTACCACCTCTCTACTTAACAAAACATCCCTTAATACTATTTTCATCCAATTTTGCATCTTAATTTCACATCAAAACAAAATTTATTCGCTCAACACAACCACTAATTTTTATGTGGCTTCAGGGAAGCTGAGACCACTACAGTGTGGCACCAATATTTTTGCGGGAGTTTAATTTTACCGAATGGCGATTTTTGTGTGTGTTTTGCGGGACTAATTTTTGCGATTGGGGAAACTGTTTATCCTTCCTTGGAATTAATTTTTGCCATTTTCCGGAAACCGCCTTCTATTTGGAATTAAGCTTATAACATTCTCGTTTTTTGAGTATAAACAATCGAATGCAGGTGAACAACATGCAGACGTATAACACGTTAAATCAGTGAATCAATGGAGTACCTTCAGACGATCCTTTTCTTTAACGCTTTTAACAGCTTAATACTTGTAATGTACCGACCGCAATTTCATCCTTTTATTTCTGAATGTTTTGCTTCTAATTTCGTTTTATTTTTTAATGAAAGAGACGGTTCAAGTAAATGGGCACCAACACAATATTACATCACATGTAAAAGGCGATATTTGTATATTGAATATAATTTCGACAATGGAGTAAATTTGTGCGGGAATTATTTTTTCGCGGGAACTTTTTTTGCGGATCGTGAAAAAACCGCGAAAATCCCAAAAATTTGAATCCGGAAAAAATTAGTGCCACACGGTACATGTATGTCTGCACATGCGATGTTTCTGGCTTTTTTGACAGTTTGCTACGTGACTAGTCACGCAAGACTTACACAAGTCACACAATGGCATGATCTTTTCTAACAAGGCACGCTTATTACTCGAATTTAGCCGTGTGTTCCAAAATGTAAGTCCGTTTGAAATAATCTGGAAAATAAAACAGAGCTTATTTATATATTTGTCTCGATACGGGAGTTGCCACGTTCGTCAAGCATGATGTCACGCAAGAAGAAGACGTACGTGACTTTCAAGATCGGCTATTCTCTGCTGGTTCAAACATTACAGAATTAATTTTTGTGACACGTTACGCTTCCTACTAGATCCAAAATATTTGTCCATGGAAAAATAATCTTGTAATAGAAAGCCACAAAATTAAATTTCAATCCATTGACCTTCCGAGAAACATCTTTTTGTATTATTTTGTTTGTCCCATATTCACACTGTTGTCAGATATTCTACAGATTTTGTCTCACTTTCTTCTTGTTTTGTCGTAATTTGAAGCCACGCTTGTACGCATTAGCATACCATCTATTGTTCAATGACGTATACGAATTCGAAACCACTAACATAAACTCAAACATTGTTCTTTGATTACCCTCAAATCTGTCAAAAGCCCTGGGAACGAGGTTGCACAATATCGGACACAGCTCCACTTATAAGGTTAACTCTGTCTAAAAACCAATACTTTTCGAAAGCTCAACGCTACTCAAATAAACAACATCACAACAGTGTACCTTGGTACACGCACGTTCATTCAATAACCATTTCCGTACCTCTCATTTACAGCTACAAAATAGCTCACGCACGCTATGCGTGCCTATGTTTTATATATTTCTATGCTTGAAAGGGTCCCCACATGCATTATGCATGATGTAACTTGTCACAAAACGTGCAGAAAACGTTCACATCACACACAATATGACTTGCCTTTCAGCAACCAACCTATCAGTACTGTTGTACCCATAACATAATCAGATGCTATTTAAAGCCCCAAGGTTCATGTTCATCCCATATCCACATGCATCAAGATCGATTATTTAATCTGAGTTACAGTTGCAGTGAACATGTTTTAATTTGTTATGAAAAAAGACTTTATTTCGACTTAATTATTGTCATGTGGTGTGACAAGCCTCTTACAACACTCCACATTCCAAGTGACTGAATGCAATGCTCTCTGCACTCAAGTGTTTTGTTACAGTTTGATAAAAGATAACTCAGTTCAGAAACACAATAATGGGGCATCAACTCTCTAAGGAGATGGCTAGATGTTAGTCTTCAATGGCTGTTACCCTTAAAATATTGCAAACCAAAAGCTGAAGCATACTTTCATGTCAAACTTTTACTGGTTGTGATTCATGTAACTTTAATTTCGTTAATATGATGATTTCGTTTAAAGAAGACCTATTATTAACCTTAAAGTTGGTGGAATCAACGGCGTTTGGAAAGGAAAAATCCAAAACTTAAATTTTCAACTTCCCATTTTCTTTCCATTTATTCATAGAAAGGATAATCCCTAAAAAGGTAATCAATCAAAAATCGAACAGTGGTCACTAACTAACTAATAGTGTCAAATCTGACCCGACTTGTGGCAACGAGCACTAGTGACATATTTGTTGGTATCTCTAGATATTGTTATGTGCACTCAGTGAATGAAATGGTGTGCCAACTCAAAGCGAATTGCATGCAAAGCAAGGAAGTGAAAAAAACAACTGGTACAAACTTGCTTAATACTTACGTGTTTTTAGTGTTTTGGCTTTGATAACATCTGAGTATGGCCCTGGTGGAGATCCCTGTATAAGCACCTGAACCCTAAACTCATACTCTGAACATTGCTCAAGACCGGAAACAATGTAATAATTCATGCTCTGTGTGTCCTCCGCATGCCAGTCATCAGAAACTTGCATGAAGTGACGGGTGACAGCCCTGCAATATAAATAACGTTCTGCATTACAGGTTCCATCTTTCTCTTTAGATGACAGGCTAGGCTTTATTAAGGTCTTTTATAAGAGCAGTTTATTAGCAAAAGGTACCTTTGCACCATAACGGTGAGTTGCAATAAATTTACATAGTCAAAGCGTAACGATGACCGTAACCACCATCACCATGACTATGAACATGTCTACTGCCATCACCATCAACACCATGACGATTTGACCATGTCCACGTCCACTGCCATCACCACTTTTACCAGCATCACCACCACAATATCTACCAGTAGCAGTACCATCATCATAACCATGCCAACACCAACACTACCAACACCACCACCACCACCACCACCATCACCATCATCATCACCATCATCATCATCATCATCATCATCATCATCATCATCATCATCATCATCATCATCATCATCATCATCATCATCATCATCGTCATTGTCTTCGGAACAACTACCACTGTTAGCATCACCAACATCATCATCACCATCATCACTATTGTCGCCATGAGTCATACAGGCCCTCTTATTTCTGTAACCAAGAGTAAGTGGCTAGCCCTCTGGAGACTTGCCAGAACCATTGTTTCCCAGCCTGCTCAGGTTTCCTGCAAGGCATTCACCTGAAGTCACAACGTCACCCAATGTACTAAACACATAAGAGGTGTAAAGAAAATCATTAAATCACATTCTGAATGTGACATCAACCAATTCTTAGAATGTTGTCTGAAATTTATGGCAACAATCAACAGAATAAATATGTTTAAAATTTTGTGGCATAAGTCACCTAAAGAAACAATATTGACTTACCTGTAAGAGACTCTATATCCAGTAAACGTTACACCAGGTGGTTTATAAGAAACCGGATGCCAACTAACACTCATTCTGTTAGTCCCATCTGTCAAAACGTTTGCCTGGAGATTTGTAACTTTTAAACTGATGTCTGTTAAGAAATCACAAAATAGGATCAGAAAGTAAGAACGCACTTTCAGTACAACATGGGAAGAACTGTACTACACACACTTCACACGTGCTAATTATTTTCAGAATTAATACAGATATCGCCCAGAGGACCCCCAAGAATTGCTTCAACAGTAATTATGTCCTAGACCCTTTACAACCCTGACTATTAAGGTGGGAGAAGAGAAAGGTGCTGGTTTCCATATTCACTTACATACATGTTTTCACCAGCGCATCTTTTCTGACTCTGATTTACCTGACGTTTTCAGCGTAAAAGCCCACCTGGAAAGTAGCCAGGTGGACAGAATCATCCACAAAATCCCTGCGTCTGCTTTTCCAATAAACAACCAACCAGGTTGGGTTTATTGTATTATAAACCTACCATGTTTGCTCATCTTTGATACTCTATCATCTAGAAAGCTCAATTAGTAAACTTTCAATGCTTTCCGTTTAGAACAAAATTTTATGGTGAACAATACTGTTGATCTCAAGGCTTTTCTATGAAATTGAGTGTTTGCTAAAAAAAAGCACACTAGCATTCTGAACTTTTCTTTTTAGACAAGTATTTTATCTGAACATTAAATTTTGGTGGACAACTATCCCACAGCAATCCCTTGAAAGAAACATCCTATTTTTAAAAGAGGAAAAATGTCAAGCATTTTCCACTTACTGCAATGTCTCTCATCGCTACCATCTTGGCAATCTTGGAAGCCATCACATCGTTTCACAAGAGATAAGCAAAGGTTTGAATCACACAAAAAGCCAGGACACGGGCTTGGAGTGGCTAAAAAGAAAGAACAGAGCGACATTTTCAACAGAGTTTGACGACTGCACTGGCTACCAGTACCACATTTATAGAATTACCTACAATGCTTGACAACACACTAAATTTGTCCGCTTGGTTAACAGACAAATTTGTAAGCTTAGATCTCAAACTTACAGCACAATCAAAAGCCTCCTATCTACGGCCACTCTTACAAAGGAATTAGTCTTGCCAAACGTATGTGGGCTATTGGTGGACCACAAATGGGGGTGTGAATTATTAAATTACCATCAACTTAGCATCCAGTTAAGTTTGTTTAAAACATTTCGTGCACTTATTTGTCTTCACCTCTAGCTCAAAATTAGCTTTACAGTGGAAATAAAATTAAAAGTGAACTTCTCATTCTGGATTGGAGCTAGTCCGTTAAAAAAAAGGACAGTTAATAGCTTACCACAGCCAACTTCATCAGAGCCATCTGCACACTCGCTGATTCCATTGCATACAGAACTCCGTGGAATACAAGCACCATATGTACATTGGTATTCACTACTTGAACAAGTAACAGGCCTTCTTGTGGTCTCTTAAAAGTGTAGAAAAAATGTGTAATCAAGACGTTCAAGGTATTGCTGAGGTTGAATAAGCCCCAGATCTGCCCCCAAACTGTACCTGATGCCACTATATATCCCACATGTCCACAGACAAGTTATGAAGACAAAAAACTCTGTATGGTACACTCTGAAGCCAGAGGTTGATTTGGTGGAGGAATGCAAAAAACATTTTACAACATTGCATCCAGAAAACAACAGATCACGTGAACAGGGTTATCAGGACATTAGATATATATAAGTTCTTCTCAGAAAACTCCCATAATCACAAACCGTACAGTTAGAGAAGACCACCCATAAGGACACATTCCCCATAGGCTTGACCCCCACCCCCACCCCGCCCACCAACCCATATACAGACCCCTCACATAAGCAGAAACCTCCCACACAGAGGCACTTCAAATTTACACCAAACCCTTCCACTACTATACAACTGCCTCTACCTCTGTCCTTTCCCAAAAAATAATAATTTGAAGTTTTAATACACGAAAATACCACAAAACTATCTAAGGACTTACTTGGACAGTTCTGAGGCCACTCATCCCAGCGGTTTGGACAGTTTGTAACTCCATCACATAACCATTCTTCCTTTATGCAGATGTATGATAGATTTCGATAGCAATGGAGCCATCCAGATGGGCACTGAGGAGCTGGTGTAGTTGTGGGTCTTACGGTTGTCGAAGGAGAAGCTGAAAATATAAGTCAAAAACACATTCAAGAAAAGAACGAAAATATGTTTAACGTTTTACCAATACTCCCCAGTCCAGAAAATACACCAAAAAGATGCAAATAGGACAGAAAAAGTTTCATGACCCTAAAAAGTACTCAGGGTTTGATGGCCCTACTCCAATCATCTAAAAGATGCCTTTGCCTTTTTAAAACATACTGCAGTAAGAAGGGAAACTCCCCACATCTTTCACACTTACAGCATCCTCTCTCATCACTTCCGTCTCCGCAGTTATCTCGTCCATCACACCTGTATCCATTGTTGATGCATTGCCCATTAGAGCAAGTAAACTCCCAGTAATGGCATGGCCTTGGGGTAGATGGTGTTGTGGTGACATTTCTTGCGGGGGTAGGTGTTGTAGCTGTCCAAAGATAAGAGCACAGGATTAAAATTTAAAAAGCTTTTGAATTTCAAGACATCATTAAAAAGACATACAGTTAACAGTGATATGGTAGGTGGTTTAAACCCAGCAGACATTTCACAAGTAGGTTGTGTATGACCGTCCATGTGAGTGTAGTCCTGTAAAGGACTAGAGCTAACCTTAGCATGAAAATTGCAAGAGAAGATAAGTTCTCTGTCACTAAGAGCAGGGGGTGCAAACTTATCTTAGGACATGACGTTCCACATGTCAATGAACAGTGCATCAAATAAGCACTATCTTAGGACACACAACTTAGGACATGATGTTCCACATGGCAATGAGCAGTGCCTCAAATAAGCACTGACTTTGAAAAATCATCTCTTGTGAACAATCAGGCAAAACAAATTTTTGCCCTTGGTTATTACTTGAAGAATTACAGGAATCATTTTATTACAGATGGTCAAAACATACCACAATACCACTCATCAGAATTGTCACCACAGTCATTGACGCCATCACATACATCCCACTGGTAGACACAGTAGCCATTGTGGCATGTATATTCATATGACCGACAGCTTGTAGGGCGTGTCCAGGGTGTGGTGGAAGAAGTAGTCGGAGTTGTATCTACAACAGAGTTTTATGTGTTATCACTTATTCTCTATTCCTAAATTGAAAGCTGTCCTGACCTCTTGGATTTGTGTTAAACCTTATGGCTACCTTTTCTAAATCATGCATCACTATATTTTTGACCTATGTTAAAACATAGGTCTTAGCCGGACTGCAGTTCGCACTTTCTATGTTTGTTTGTTTGTTTGTTTGTTTGTATGTTTGTATGTATGTATGTATTTCTGATCCGGGGGGGGAGTCCCATGTGAGACTGGGGGGGTGCTCTTCATTTGACCTGTAAAAGACGCCATTCTAAAACAGACAGAGAACGCGAGACGACGAGCATCCCTGCACCTTTCACATGGGAGTACACCTCCCAGGGAATTTATGTGGCACTATGTGGCACCAATCAGATTGAGGCTACTAAGCTAAGAGTACATTCTACCAATGAAAGAGCTGGTTAGAATCCACTTACTGAAGCTGAAGGTCAGACAAGGTTAAGCTTACCGGCCATGTTGAATGTACATATGGGGACGGAAACGATCAGCGGAAATGTGCTTTTCTACTTTTTCCTCTCGAATATTATATTTTCAGTAAAGGCTTGGTGTGGTGGAGTTGATGGTAATTTCCTAAAGCTATTGTAAGGGCAGGTAAAATTGAACTTTGTCGTGGCCAATGGTGGAACGTGAGTATGTGACAAAAACAATTAACCTCGTTCCAAAAATAGACTTGTTGACGAGAAACTGTAATTTAATTTGTTCTTTTATGATTTGTGTTCTGAAACAGCTGTTTTGGTTATGTATCTTTGAGCAAGATGTTGGTTGAAAAGATTGTATCTGTGCTTGATATGGATAATTTTGACTGTACTTTGCAAGGTTTTTGAAACAGCTTTGTTTGGTAATTTGAAATTTATAGCGACGTGTTTAGAAGATTGCAATTTACATAAATTAGCTTGTTTATTCAAGCGTGTCAGTAGGTTTTTAAACCTGTTTTCTCTTCCCAAAATGCGGTTTAGTTTTAGTTTACAATGTTGTGTCCATGATTTATATCAGTCATATCCACAGATTTTCCAACCAACATAGAAATGATTTCTTGGTTTTATCATATACGGGAACATATGGTTTATGAAATTTTTTAGCGACGTGTTTAAGATAGCAATTTGCATAGATTAGCTTGTTCAAGCGTGTCTGTAGGTTTTTAAACCTGTAATGTATACGGTAACATAGCGAGTTCATGGTATGCTCAAGCTCGGAAACTTCGTTAACTGCAAAACCAGAATGTACTTTTGAATCGTCTGGCAAAGGAATATGAAATACTCCCAGAAGGTGCGAATCTTTCCGTCGAAACTGTTCGAGAATTCCTTACTGCGGGGCATTTTTTGGAGAACTCGGTGCCAAGCTGCTGGCCAAGTCATCTTAACACGACAAAAACTGAAAAGTCCTAGTAGTAAAAAGTACAACAAATCACAGTTTACTTAAAGAAAACAAAATACCAGTCTGCATAGTCTGTGCAGTCTACATGGTCTGCAGTCTGCACAGTCTGCAGTCTGCGTTTTAACATGACCGCAATGACTGTCCTCTCCTCAAATTATTATCTACTACACTTGTTTCTTTCACATCTTGTTGTCACCTCGATTTATATTCTTCAGTAATATACAGACAATTATTAGTTGACCTTAACTGAGGTTTCAGTTTTAGATTTAATTTGAAATTTTTATGCAGTCGTTTTGTTCTAGTGTCAGTTTGATTTTTAGCCTGTAGCCTACTAGCCCGATGGTTGCTCTATCTCCAATTTTGGTCCAACTGGGTTTTTAGCAGGATTTTGTTTTGCATTCCAAGGGTATTGCTGAGTAAACGAAAAAGCTGTTTTAGGCCCAGTTCAGACGCCGTACCTCTTATGGGCCGTACCAAATACACTTTTCGCTCCTAGGTCGTATTTAAGTGGCAAACTTTGCCGTACCCTGAGATTTTGCCTTGCCTAATTGAAATCTGTCGAAAAACTCATTTGGACACCGTACAACTGCCAAAAAACTACGTACTACTTGGTACGGCACATGGGAGGTGCGGCGTCTGAACTGGGCTTTACGCACTCAGGTGCTATAGTGGAGGGGGAAGTATTTGCAAGAATAATCGCGTGTGTTGTTTTGTCCTCAGAGTATGTCTTAAAAATCGCAAATAAGCGAGGATAAGACTTGTCATTTCAACGTAAGTCAAGCATGCAATGCGTGCCTATGTTTTACTTTTGACAAAGTTAGATGAAGCAAGATGTCTGCCACTAGAAATTCAATTGGCGTTAACTTACATGTACAGCCCCGCTCATCAGAGTAGTCACCACAGTCATTATCCCCATCACAATGCCATCTGATAGGGATACAACTTCCACTCGCACAAGTGAACTGAGAAGATGAGCATGTTCTCATAGCTGCAATTTAGCAAACAAATTGCAAATTAATGACAGCAACAGACAAAAAGCAACAGGTACGCTTCTCTTTCATCTCAATGCTGTGATGTTGTTTCCTATACAGTGCTTCATATTGTCTCTTCATACAGGTGTATAAATCAGATTTAATGAAATGTTACAGAAACTTTTGTTGTGGGTTACCCAGTAATACATAAGCTGCAAACCCATTCGTGGGAACT
The DNA here is from genome assembly GCA_964017195.1 of Siderastrea radians. Lineage (NCBI taxonomy): Eukaryota > Metazoa > Cnidaria > Anthozoa > Scleractinia > Rhizangiidae > Siderastrea > Siderastrea radians. The sequence goes on from OZ024895.1 coordinate 22,846,481, forward strand.
AGTAATACTCCTAGCCACATGATGCTATTGAAATGGGATCAGCATTAACTTGATGAGCTAGCAGGTCTCCCAGTCATTATTGTAACAGGATTCATCTATTGCTCAACTGCCTGCTTAAAACGTTTTTGTGTTGATTATGACTGTGTGAATATAATTGTCATATTCAACTAGAGTGGAGTACTCAGTAATACTCCTAGCCACATGATGCTATTGAAATGAGATCAGCATTAACTTGATGAGCTAGCAGGTCTCCCAGTCATTATTGTAACAGGATTCATCTATTGCACAACTGCCTGCTTAAAACGTTTTTGTGTTGATTATGACTGTGTGAATATAATTGTCATATTCAACTAGAGTGGAGTACTCAGTAATTCTCCCAGCCACATGATGCTACAGAAACTGAACAAAAGCTCTAGAGACATAAAATAGAAAGACAACATCTTAACCTTGATGGAAAAATATATTCGGGGATACACATAAGAGGGATATGAGTGATTATTATTACAAGAGCTTATTTCAAGGTTGGTTCGGGGTATTTAGAGTTTTGATACTCCTGGAAGCCTTCAAATAACAATTTACTAAGTTTTTAACATACCAGTGCAATTAGAAGGCTCATCACTTCCATCCCCACAGTCTTGGTCCCCATCACAGACCCAGCTACTTGAAATACACCGGCCATTGTGGCAAGCAAACTGAGATGAGGAACAGTTGGAAGGTGGTGGTGTTGTAGTTGGTACTATAATAAGACAAAATGGAAAGTTGTTAAGAGTCAGATCCTAAGTTTTGTTACATTCATATCAACACAAGAAAAGCTGTTTATTAAAACAAACCAACTGATGTGTAGCTGAGGCACTCTGATATTTGCAACTTGGCCTCTGTGAAACTTGAAACGTACATACACTCCGGAACTACATTGTATTGCACACATATTTGATCATGTGTGCAGTCGTAGCAACATTTCTACCAAAAAGCAAACACCAAATTTTTAACCCCAAAAGCTTCAGTTTGTCTACTATAAAGAGCGCATTTTACTGCATCCCACAAAATGTTTCACTCATAAATCACCAGGTTTATTCTGATATTAAGAATTTTTTCCCAAAAGGCAGCAAATCAGCAGCTACAAGCTTCTCGTGTTTGTTTGTTTGCTTTTGTTATCTTTTTTTTTGGGGGGGGGGGGGCAAGAGTACATGCTCTCAGGCACAACACAGCTCTGAGGACCACAACACTGTGCACTCTATATAACATGCATGTATAGTGTGATGTCCAAATAATTATGCCCTTCAAATGCAGTGACCATGTGTAGATGACCATTCATGAGCCAAACACAAGCATTCTTTATAGCTAAAAAATGTAAAAATTAATGCAAACGACTTGCCTCTTTGCTGAATAGCTTGTCTCTGACACCCACCCCGGTTGGAGATGACGTTTGAAATAAGTGTGACCTAACATAATCAATTATGAGCTGGTACACTGATTAGAGTGGCTAATGGCAAAACCTGTTTAAAAAGCTCTCTCCAACAGTTCCATTCTGCTTCAATTCTTACTTTCAAACAAAATGGGCAGCAAATTCAGAAGAATCAGCTTGATGTACGTGGTACATTTCGCTACTAATGCACTCTTAATGAAAGTTTTAATTTTAATACCTGGAGTGCATCCTTGTTCATCTGAACCATCACGGCAATCGTCATCAAAATCACAAACCCACCGTTTAGGAATGCAACGGTGGTTACTGCAGGTGAACTGGTCTGGGCGGCAAGTAGGATATGCTGAAGGGAAAAGAGCAAATCAACGATAAAGATTATAGTTTGATATGGGATATTAATAACTGTGTATTCTTACAACATGTGCAGTGTTTTGATTTCAATTATTTCTACCCTCTTTCTGTTTATAGCCAGAGCCCATTTTCATTGGATACTGTTTAACAACTGGCTTCCCTGCTCGCTGAGCTTGCAAAATAGAGAAATGAGGTTCTTAAACACTAATGGGGGCTGCAACAGAGCTAGGTTATCAACGTTTCATCTGATATCATAGCAGACATATGGCATTGACAGGGGGTATGAAACTCCAAATCCAATTCAACAATTTTGAATGACTTTTTGCCTGTTTCTCAGCTCTTTCTGGTACCTGTATTCCCCATAACAGGGATAGCTGAGAAATCACCTTGTTACACATGGTAACTACAGTTGCAGCCAGATCTGGACAATGTCTTATTTACTTCTACATGTTCTGGTAATAATAAAAAATTAAGGATCCATAAAACAATAACCAGTGGAGGCATGGGCAATTAGGTACTGCCTGTTACTACTTTTTAACTATTCTAATCTCATGTTAATTCCAATTGTTCGGAACTAAAAGTTACCGTTTTGCTAGGGGCATAGGCCCGAATTAGTTTCCAGGGGTTGGACCCCCCGATTATTGTTGTCAACTCAGATTTCCATGTGCTCGGTAAAAGGTTTTTCGCTCGATAAAGTTTGTTAGCGTTGTGTTAGAAAATAAAATGTTTCATGGTCCTTCGAGGTCGGATGGATAAAGTTGGAGATTCGACGAGTATCTGTACAATCGAGTGAAAAGGAGAGTTAGTCCTCCATTTGGTTTCCCGAAGCATTTGGTGTTTACGTTTACGGCGACTGGCGCCATCACTTTGCTTGAACGAAGTATTTGGTCTGTTGCGGCGATTGGCGTCATTACTGTGCTTGAATTAGAAGGAACAGCACAAATATCGGTATGTCGAAAGAAGAAGAGCTAACAGCCATTAAGAAGAAGCGACGCTTTCTTCGGAAATCAGTTACGGATAGCCTCAAGTCTGTGGATGAAGCGCTTTCACTGCAGGATAATCATGCGAGGATTCACGTGTTGAAAGATAGCATTGCCAGTAAGTGGAACGACCTACAAGAAGTACAGGCATCGTTGTGTACTTATTTAGAAGACAAGGAGATCGACCAAGAGTGTGAGAGTCACTGTGAGTATGAATTACGTGTGGTTGAATACATGGCAAAGATGACGCATTATTTGGAAAGTAAACACGTTGCTGAGATGAGCTTGTCAAGTAATCCAGCAACTCCAGCACCTTCGATTCCCAAGTTACAAGTGAAGCTCCCAAAAATCGATCTGCCCACTTTCGATGGGGATGTTTTGCGTTGGCAGCCCTATTATCAGTCGCTAAAAGTGTCTGTAGTGGATAATCCATCTCTAGCGGATGTGCAGAAATTAGAGTACCTGATGAGATCTTTGAAGGGTTCAGCCGCAGAAGCAGTCAAGGGATTTGCAGTTGTTCACGAGAATTATCAGCCAGTTCTGGAGACGCTTAAGGAACGATTTGGTCACCCAAGGTTGATCCTTGATGTACACGTAAGATCTCTGATTCATTTACCACGCTTAATGTCGGAAGATGGAGTGTCTATGCGTAAGTTCTACGATCAGGTTGTCGGACATGTTAGATCCGTTGAATCCATGGGTGATAAGTTTAAATCTGAAACCTTGGCACCTATCCTGGTACCTTTGATTGTTGACAAGCTACCAAAAAGGGTTGTGGAGAAATGGGAACTTGAAATTGGTGACCATAAAGAGGACTGTGTGGCAGTGAAAACATTGTTTACGTTTTTGGAGCAGTTAATAAGAGCCAAAGAATCTTCCCAGCCTCCCTCGCTGGAGTCAAAGCTCCCTACAAAGGAGAACACTGCAAAGGGTGTAAGCCACGTGAATTTCAAACCTAGTTCGCAACGAAGGTCATCTACATCTGCATTATGTGCTTCTACGCAAGTCAAGGAGTGCTGTGTTTGTCGAAAGAATCATCATGTGTGGTCATGTGTTAGTTTTCTGTCACTGACAGTCAAGGATAGATTCAGGATGGCATTGTCCAAAGGTCTTTGTTTTCGGTGCTTAGAAGCTGGTCATGTGGCTCAAAGTTGTGAAAAACCTCCATGTAAACACTGTCGTGGTCGACATCATAGTCTCCTTCATATGGATTCGGTCACTTCTGGGTCTTCGGCCATACCATCCTCATCACAACCTCCCTCGGAGAGAGCATCCTTATCTCAAGCTCCTCCCTCGACAGCAGCTTCTCATGTAGTAGCAAGTTCAATGGCAGCAAGTGGTGGTGGAAAAGTTATTCTTCAAACTGTGCCAGCTATTATTTGTGGATCCAATGGTTGCTCGAAAGTTGTTCGATGTTTTCTTGATCCCGGTTCACAAACTTCCTTTGTTAGACAAAGTATTGTGGAAGAGCTTGGCCTAGATGGAAAGAGTGTTAGAATTGCGGTGTCTGGATTTGGTGGAAAGTCAGACAAGGAGACTCTGCGAAGGAGAATTGCTTTCACTTTGGCACCTGTTGACAAGCCTGGAAAACCTTGTGGTATTGAAGCACTCACCACCCCAGTAATATGTCGTCCAGCTGAGGCTGTAGATGTTTTTCCTTCTGAGTGGTCTCACCTTCAAGACATCAAGTTTCCCGAAGATTTCCCCAGAAGTGAGCAGCAGATTGATGTGCTCATTGGTTTGGACTTTTATTACTCATTTGTAACAAGAGACATTGTGAAAGGTGGTCCCAGTGAACCAGTTGCAGTTCGTACATCGTTAGGTTGGGTCTTCTGTGGTCCAACTAGTGATAGCAGTCAAGAATGTAGTGTGTCAATGAATGTTCAAGTTTGTAGTGAGGACCAGTTGAATGATACGCTTAAGAAATTCTGGGATCTGGAGTCCATTGGTGTTAAACCTGTTGAAATGACAGCCTCGACCAGTCACGAGGAGGCCATGATCTTACAAACGTTTAAGAACACATTAGTACGCAAGGATGGTCGTTATGAAGTTTCGCTTCCATGGAAAGAAGAGAAAGCTGCATTGAAAGATAACTACAAGCAAGCAGAGAGTAGACTGTGCAATCTTGAAAGAAAGTTGATCCAAGATCCAGCCAAAGCCAATTCCTACCGAGAAGCCATTAATAGGTATGTGGTGGATGGAGTAGCAGAAGAAGTACCCCTTGAGCAAGTCGCACCGTCTGATGGGCGTCCTGTGTTTTACCTTCCACATCATGCGGTCATCAGAGAAGATAAGCAGACAACTAAGACTAGGGTTGTGTTTGATGCCTCAACCAGAGGTAGTAATGGCATGTCTCTTAACAGTTGCTTAGAAGCAGGTCCTGCATTACAGCCAGATTTGGTCGGAATTCTTTTGCGCTTCCGCAAACATCAAGTCGGTATTATGGGTGACATTGAGAAAATGTTTTTGCAAATCCGCCTGAAAGAAGAAGACATGGACTCGCATCGTTACCTGTGGAGAGATCTAGACATTGACTCTACTCCTAAGATTTACCGAATGACAAGAGTTACGTTTGGAGTTATTTGCAGTCCATTCCTAGCCATCTGCACGACTCAAGAGCATGCTAGAAGATGTAAACAAACATTCCCCAAGGCATCAGAAGAGATCTTGAGGAACACTTATGTTGATGACTTTGCCTCAGGGAAAGATGAAGTACATGAAGCACTAAGATTGCAAAGAAGTTCCACAGAACTTATGGAACAAGCAGCTTTCAATTTGACAAAATGGTCAAGTAATTCACCCGAGCTGATGCAAGCCATACCTGAGAAAGATAGAGCATCAGAGAGTCTGATCAACTTAGAAAGTGGTCTATCAGGAGTATATCCAATCACGAAAGCTTTGGGTTTAAAGTGGGAAACAAGTTCAGACAGCTTTATCTTCATGAATGACACGAACCCTCTGAAATCAAGCTCAGAGACATTGTACACCAAGAGAGAGGTAGCATCCTTAGCCGCTAAGGTCTTTGATCCAATTGGTCTCATTGCACCTTTTACAGTAAGGTCTAAGTTGCTGCTTCAGCGTTTGTGGACCCAAGGTGTTGGTTGGGATGATGTAATACCAGTAGAAACCTCAGTGAAGTGGATTCAGTGGGTTCAAGAGCTTTCAGAGCTCAAGCAGCTTCACATACCGAGATGTTATGTTGATTTGCCATTGAGTCAGCACTCTAAGGTGGAGCTACACGCATTTGGAGATGCGTCCGAAGTTGCGTATGCCGCTGCCGTTTACCTCAGAGTTGTTCCTGAAGAAGGCAGAGCATCCACCAGTCTTGTGATGTCTAAAACAAGAGTGGCTCCTGTTCGAAAGATTACCCTTCCCCGTCTAGAGCTTATGGCAGCTGTGATTACTGCTCGACTTTGTACCTATGTCAAAGATGCCATTGATTGTCCCATCAGCCGTATTGTCTGTTGGACAGACAATTCTTCAACGTTACACTGGATTAGGGGATCAGCCACCCAGTGGAAACCGTTTGTTGCTAACCGTGTTATCGAGATCCAGTCGCTGTTGGATCCCAGCGTTTGGCGCTATTGTCCAGGATTGCACAATCCAGCGGACTTACCTACACGAGGTTTATCTGTGAATCAGTTGTTGGACAGTCAGTTGTGGTGGAGAGGGCCCTCGTGGCTTCAAGAGTCTGAAGTAGATTGGCCGAAAGATTTGAGGTCCCAATCTTCAAATGATGTTGTTGAGGTGGAGAGAAAGAGTAAGGCAAGTGTCAGTTGTGTTGCGCAGCCCAAGGAGTCAGTTATTGACTTTGAAAGGTTCAGCAAATACAGTCGATTGCTGAGAACTGTTGCTTGGATCAGAAGATTCATTCGCAACCTGAGAGTCAAAGAAGATGAGAGAGTTTTCAACCCGCTAACTGGATTAGAGATTCAGGAGGCAGAACAGTGGTTGATATCCCAGATACAAGAGGCAAGTTTCCCAGAAGTTTTCTTGGCCAAACACAATCTTCCTTTGAAGAACAGCAAGCTGGCAAATTTAAATCCATTTCTGTGCTCCAGCAGTGGTTTTCTTCGTGTTGGAGGGAGAATTCACAAGTCCTTATTACCAGAGGAAGAGAAGCATCCCATTATCCTGCCGTCTAATCATCACGTTGTAAAGCTCTTAATCGATGATGTTCACTGTCAAGAGCTCCATGCTGGTGTTGAGCACACTTTATCAGTCCTACGTCAGAAGTTTTGGCTGATCAAGGGACGTTCAACTGTCCGTCGAACAGTGAAGAGCTGCTTACTTTGTCGCCATTATCATACAAAGCCATTTGTGCAGCGCATGGCACCCCTTCCTGAAGACCGGATCAGACCGGCGCCCCCCTTTACCAATGTTGGTTTGGACTTCGCTGGCCCTTTGTATTTGAGAGATAGTAATGATAAAGCGTACATTTGTCTGTTTACCTGCGCAGTTACCCGTGCTGTACACTTGGAGTTGGTGAGCAATATGACAGTTGAATGATTTCTACTTGCGCTAAGACGCATGATTGCAAGAAGAGGAATGTGCAGCATAATCTGGTCAGATAATGCAAAGACATTCAAAGGTGCTAACAAGGAGCTAGAGAAGTGTTGGAGAGTACTGCAAGCTGATCAAACCCAAGTGGTACTGTCAGAAAAGAAGATTCAGTGGAAGTTTATTGTGGAGAGAGCCCCATGGTGGGGTGGGTTTTACAAGCGACTGGTAAAAAGTGTCAAGACACCTTTGAAGAAAGTCTTCGCAAAAGCAATGTTGGATGCTGAGCAGTTAACTACAGTTTTAGTTGAAATAGAGGCGCAGCTGAACAGCCGCCCACTCACTTACCTTGGTGCAGACCCAGGTGACTTCAGCGTGATTACCCCTGCACAGATTCTTATTGGCAGACACCTACAGGCATCACCAACGAAAGAGACACATGCTACAGAGCACACATCGAAAGCCATCACCAAACGATTTCAGTATCATCAAAGACTTGTGAGCGGCTTCTGGAAGCGATGGAGTGCTGAATATTTAAGGTGTCTGACACCCCTCAAGAAATGGTCAGACATTGGTCGTGACATACACACAGGTGACCTGGTCCTTGTAAGTGAGGATCATTTAGCAAGAGGTCAGTGGCAACGTGCACGAGTGGAAGCTACCCATTTAGGCCGAGATGGTCTGGTTAGGTCCGTTACCTTACGGATGCCATCTGGAAGTGTTACACGCCGGCCAGTGCAGCGTCTTCACCTGTTTGAAACCTGTGATGCAGATTTAGCAGCAGAACTTAATTGAGACACTGTTGAACATTGTTGTTTTACTTTCTTAACTGAATTTGACTTTGTTGATCTGTGATGCACTCCTGCATCGGGCGGGAGGATGTTCGGAACTAAAAGTTACCGTTTTGCTAGGGGCATAGGCCCGAATTAGTTTCCAGGGGTTGGACCCCCCGATTATTGTTGTCAACTCAGATTTCCATGTGCTCGGTAAAAGGTTTTTCGCTCGATAAAGTTTGTTAGCGTTGTGTTAGAAAATAAAATGTTTCACCAATAAATCTCATGTTAATTTTGACCACCAACATGAAGACTGGAGTATCAATTTACATGGAGCTAACAACCTTGGCAGATGTATGTGGAAAAAAACTTTCAATAACTCAGCCGTTTCAAAATGTTTTGTAGTAATAGTCAGGGTAACGGAAGACGTAGGTAGTAATGGACAGAGGTGCATTTTTCAATTAATCAGGATCAGTGAATTCCAGGGTGAAGGGATCACTGTGAGTGTCTCACTTGAAAGCATGCATGTGTTACTAATGGTATTGTTATACCACCATACGCACTGCTGACACAATTCTGTAGAAAATATATTGGCGAGTTGATGTGTGTAGGGCCAGATGGGTTAACGCAAGCCAGTCCAGAAAAAGTCATCCGACCCTGCAAATGTCATCTGCTCATTCAGCGTGTGCAGGCACTTTGACAATCACTGATTATTTACAAGCATTTTTTGAAATTTTCCAAAAATATCAAGCATGAAAACAGTGGTATGTTAATAATCTCTCCGTCATGGCACACGGACCGAGCGCATGAGCTAATTTTTTTCCCGTCTGGTCCTCCCACTCAGTCAATAAGTTCGTATTATTTGTGATATTTTTTTGAGAAATTTAATTAGCTTTATATCCTTTGCTTTATTTAATAGTGGTTGTTGTCATAGCGTGAAGGTAGCCATCTACAGTCAATTATTTGCCCCGCCTGTTCAAGTAAACTACAGTCACCACCATGACATAATCAAACAAGAATCATTTTCTTGGCAGGCACGCACAAACTATTGTGATAATGAATTGATATTTCAATCAATTAAGCCACGTGTAACTCTGTTTACAAAATTGTGTTTTTGTCATTATATATATAAGGGGGTACGCAAAACTTGAATCTTATTTTGTTATGAAACTGGTTGCTCCTATAACTGGCATGGGTGGTATGTTAAAGTAGGGTGGGACCTTTAACTGACATTTTATGGTAATGGACTGACAAGATATTTTCTGTTTTTTTTCTTTATGGTTTTTGATAAGAAAAAAACGTTTTAAAGTTGGCTAATAGAAAACGTTCCAGTTAAATTCATAGGCATCAGGAGGAAAACATTTCGACTTGAGCAAAACACTTGCAAATATTGCATTACCACCTGAGGACAAACCAAAGTCAGAGGCCCCTAAAGTTTTAACCGAGGTGACAACAAAGACTGATTACACTTACTGCAGTTTCTTTCATCAGAATTATCGTGACAGTCATTGTCATGGTCACATTTCCATGACATCGATATACAGAGGCCGTTGTCACACTGGAACTGCCTTGGGCTGCATGTGGTGTAATCTGGAACAACAATCAACAGTTCAACAAAGACGTTACAAATGTGTCTGATGGATTGAAGAAAAAACTTAATTGTTAGCTTGCAGTATCTAATACATCTGGAAAACAAGCTCTTTTAATAGTCCAGCTTCAAGTTTTCCGAGATTGCTGGATAAAAGGACAAAAGACCCACCTGTAAAGGGTTAGTATCAATCTGAAGTAAAAATTTATATTCACAGATACCAGTTACATGATGTTCACAACACTGCATTTTTTTTTTCAGTATTCAGCACCCTCGTGTTAGTATTCCTGAATACCTACTCCAGATCGATATTAACAATGGACTATATTTGGATGAAGATGTGTTCAGTAAGTATTCCATTTTTTGCATAAGCCCAGTTTGGGGATTCCAGCGACAACTAGCTGAACTTGTTAGAAAGTGAAGGTTTAAGAGTTGTAACAAACCTGGTTGGACTGAACAGTACAAAAACACTTAATATTTACTGTGGCCACTACCTTTTATTTTTCCAAAAATCATGTGAAATCAAACAGTAAAGGCTGGTTGACAAGTGTGATGGAAGCATACATTAATGCAAAAGAATGAAGACTGAGCTTTCTTTCACAAAAATGTATATTGCTCACAGTTGGCTCTTTTTCACCCCATGACACGTGAACCAGTTTCTTGCAGTAAAGAAAGGTGCACACTCTTTTCACTCATACAATGAACCTTTCCTTAAGTGTGTTAGGGGTTCAAGACGTCCCCTCCAAGTAACCCCAGTGAAATATTAATAAATCACTTCATCTGATCATAAATTAAACTCAATCAAGCATCTAGTTTTTATTAGAGAGCCACTTACGACATCCTTGTTCATCAGAATTGTCTCCGCAGTCATTATCATGATCACACTTCCAGTGAGACGGGATGCATCTGCTGTTGGTACACCTGAACTCACTTGGGCCACATGTACCAGCTAGAAAATTAAATAGTAAGCAATGAAATATGCATTTTTACTAACAAACTAAAGAAATATTTTTATTACCTGAAAGGCAACTAGGTATGAACACATTGACTTGAGATTACATTACCCTAGGCAGATTAAAACCATTTGTGTCTGAATGAAATTACAGTCCCGTTGTTAAGTGAAATAGTCAGATGTGTCTCAGGAAGATAGTAAGTACACTGATAGGAAACCAAATTATCTACGTACAGACTGGGTTTGCTACATCAAATCAGACAGTAGCCAAGTGCATGGGTCCTACTCTTAGTCAAAACAATTTTCCAGGACTTTTCAAGGACAAGCTGACATTGCCTTTTCATGGCCCCAGATTAGTTTAATACAAATTACAAGTTGTATGCAGCAGCAACAATACTCCCAAAAATACTAGACTATCTCATAGGTGCATTATTTTCAAGGGTCCAGGTACAGGTGTATTTACAAACTTATTACACAATCTGCAACATAATTGCTAATGTTTTCAGGCATTTCCAGTCCTGGAAAATGCGACAAGATTTTAAGATCGTCTGTGACTTCCAAAACTTTTATGAACCTTGCAAGATTTTAGCTAGAAGTGTGTCCAGGTGTCCCACTTTTTGCATAAATTCATTACAAAATTTAAAAGAAACACGTCCCACAGATGCCGATTTTTATTTTCTGGCTAAACGCCTGGAACCTTGAAGATAAGATTTCACACAATAATTGTGGGCAATATTAATGTTTGTTCGATAATGCACTTACTTCTTGTTTTACACTCTCCATTGGAGTCCTGGTATTCCCCGGGCTGGCATTCACAGGTTATGATCCCAGAAGCAGACGTCACAGTTCTCATATTATCAGGACATGCACAGGTATAGCCATTGGGTATAGCTAAACAGATGTGACTGCAGCGTTTGAACTGAGAGCATGAGTTGTTACCTGGAAAACAATACAACAGAGAAAGAAATAGACAATAATACATGGGCGCGCGGAAATATGGAATTTCTCTTCGAGTGTTCAACGCGATATCTCACGAGTGAGCATAGCGAATGAGTGAGATATCGAATTGAAGACGAGAAGAGAAATTCCATATCTCCATGCAACCATACTATAGCCCATACTATTACTGAGACAATTTTTACTTAAAGACAACAGCAGCAAGCGTAAAGGCAGAAGGTAAAAGTAATTCCAGTTCAACTGATTCAAGCAAACAATTTTCAAATACATTCATTAACACAACAGAAAACTTTTCACTATTATTTTATTTTCATTTTATTATTACTACTCTTTATTGCTTTATTTGTCTGTGTTCATTAGTAGACAATCTAAAGTCACCGTACCCTCTTGCTCTAGATTAAACTTGCGACATAAATGACTAGAATAGCACTTATCGATGAACCCGAATATGATCAATGACATCCTTAAATTCGGCAAAGTCACAACTCGACGCTCGTTGTCGAAGCCTGCACACAAACTGAACCACAGTGTCGTCTCTAAATTGAGAAATTCACTTAGACAAGTGCCTCTCGAACAATTCAACTGTTGAAGGTTGTCCTTCGATAGCAGACTCGTTATACCGTAGGTTTTTCAGATAACGCTCCACAGAGGCGATAATTCCTCTGAGTGTTGTTGGCTCATATTCATCACCAGACTTTTTTCTCACAAGCAATAGAAATCTGCTTAGGCAAGCATCTAATTCTGGCAGCGGTATGTCTTGGAGTTATCTTGTTTCGTTTTCATTTGGCAAAAACGACTTCATCAATACTACGTCGCTGTGCATCTTTCTTTGAGTATTTTTGTTGGCTTCCGCTTCGACAAATCTGTCAACATCTTCGTCGGTGAGGGACACGAATCTTCAAATGTGCGTAGTGATTCCCGTAGAGCACTACGCTTCTACGGCCGTCTATTTTATATTTATGTCAAAAACGTATAGTTGTAGATCGTAGATCGTAGAGTAACGTTTTACTAGACAATGAACTGAAATGGGAAAAAACGTATAGTTTTAGATCGTAGATCGTAGAGTAATGTTTTACTAGACAATGCACTGAAATGGGAAAGGCGATTACTGAAACACTTTACTGGTTCTACAACTTAGTTCTGTTCTACGCCTGTGGACGATTGTGCGCACTACGTTTGTACAACTCACTTTGCTTTTACATGACTGGACGATTCTACGCATCTGCGATGCTACTGTACGCGGACTGTCAGTTTTGTTTTACACCACTGTACGATTCTACGCATCTACGATGCTACTGTACGTCGACTGGCAGTTTTGTTTTATACCACTGTACGTTTCTACGGCTCACTTTGGGTTTACACCACTGTACGATTCTACGCATCTACGATGCTACTCTACGCCGACTGTCAGTTTTGTTTTATACCACTGTACGTTTCTACGCATCTACGCTTCTACGGCTCACTTTGGGTTTACACCACTGTACGATTCTACGCATCTACGATGCTACTCTACGCCGACTGTCAGTTTTGTTTTATACCACTGTACGTTTCTACGCATCTACGGCTCACTTTACATTGTAACAGCGTACTGAACAGAAACCCAGGGTAAAACCGACACAGCGTAATAAAATAGAATTGCGTAACAGGTTCACTTGTGTATAATATTGGACGTAACGTTGTTGGATTGCCTTTCATCCAACATTTATTGGCAAACTTTGATAAAGAAAGGTTTTTTCTCATCTTGTTGAAAATTTTAACACTTTTTCATGTACTTATAGTGTTTGCTGTGACGATGGTAATACTTGTTCCGCCAAAATAATAGGTAATCAATTCGTCCAACACAAGAAAAACACGACGTTTTCGTGTTACGACATTACTACCTAAATTTAACCTGTTTGCCAGAACATGAGTCGATCGGTACACGCAACTACTTATTAGTCGTCCAATATCATATCTGTTAACACGTTACACTGTTACGATGCTAAGATGTTACGATATTACAGTGTTGAGAATAACAGATGTTACGATGTTACGCTGTGACAATGTTGCTCTTACGATGTTACGCTGTTGCAATGTTACGATATTACGACGATATTAAGATATTACGCTGTTAAGATGTTACGCTCTTACGATGTTTAATACGCTGTTACGATGTTACGACCGCGTGTGGACTTCCTCTATGTACGGAAAGAAACGAGGCCTTGTTCCGTTATTATCAAAACACGCTATAATACCGCGCCAAAAGCGGCCTTTATCCCATGACTTAACGGCTTCGTTTCGTTCGGTATATGATACTGAGCCAAAAGCGGCCGTTATCCCATGACAAAACGGCTTCGTTTCGTTCGCTGTATAATACTGAGCCAAAAGCGGCCGTTATCACATGACTTGACGGCTTCGTTTCTTTCTGCATATAATACCGAGCCAAAAGCGGCCGGCTCCGGCTTTCGTGTATCTCGCTCGCTTTGTACGTGCGCTTAATAACCAGGCATAAACATACTTGTATTGGCTATTTGTACCTCCACATACCGACCGTCGATCGTAAATGACGGTCCTTAAGCAAGGATGACGAACCGTATGAATAACGAACGGACCGTGCTCAACAGTTAGACCTCCTGCAAATAGCAGTCCGTAAGCAAGGATGACAGTCCGTGCAAAACGTACGGACCGTCAAACGCAAATAATGGTCCTTATCACTGCAAAACAAGGTCAGCTAGCATTTTCGGAGAGCCGTCAGCAGCTCGGAAATTCGGCAGGTTAGACTCTGTTTCGTAAAAATTTTCTGCGGCCTAAATTTTCAGCTAAAAACGCCGAACAGATTAATTTGTATTAGCTTACACAAAGATGGCTTTAAAAAGCTCTGAAACAAAAATAATATTTCAAGTATTTTGTTAAACTTTTTCTCATTGGGTGCCCCTGATTCCATGATTTTACGGCCTCGTTTCGTTCGGTATATATAGAAGAACATCAAACGCGGCCGTTATTCCACGACTTAACGGCCTCGTTCCGGTCGGTACATAGAGGAAGTCCACACGCGGTCGTAACAGCGTAACGTCGTAACATGGTAAGAGCGTAACATGGTAAGAGCGTAACATCGTAACAGCGTAATATCGTAACATCTTAATATCGTAACATTGCAACAGCGTAACATCGTAAGAGCTTAACATCGTAAGAGTAACATCGTAACATCGTAACATCTTAAATTCTTAACATCGTAACATCGTAACACCGTAACATCTTAACATCGTAACACGTAACCTGTTAACAGATATGATATTGGACGACTAATAAGTAGTTGCGTGTACCGATCGACTCATGTTCTGGCAAACAGGTTAAATTTAGGTAGTAATGTCGTAACACGAAAACGTCGTGTTTTTCTTGTGTTGGACGAATTGATTACCTATTATTTTGGCGGAACAAGTATTACCATCGTCACAGCAAACATTATAAGTACATGAAAAAGTGTTAAAATTTTCAACAAGATCACAAAAAAATATTTTCTCTACCAAAGTTTGCCAATAAATGTTGGATGAAAGGCAATCCTACAACGTTACGTCCAATATTATACACGCGTCAACCTGTTCCCCAGTTTATTTTATTACGCAGTGTCGGTTTAACCCTGGGCTTCTGTTCAGTACGCTGTTACGATGTAAAGTGAGACGTAGAAACGTACAGGGGTGTAAAATAAAACTGACAGTTGGCGTACAGTAGCATCGTAGATGGGTAGAATCGTCCAGTCGTGTAAAAGCAAAGAAAGCCGTAGAAGCGTAGATGCCTATAAACGTACAGTGGTATAAAACAAAACTGACAGTCGGCGTACAGTAGCATCGTAGATGCGTAGAATCGCACAGTGGTGTAAAAGCAAAGTGGGCCGTAGAAACGTAGATGCGTAGAATCAACCAGTGGTGTAAAAGCGAAGTGAGTTGTACAAACGTAATGCGCACAATCGTCCACAGGTGTGGAACAGGACTAAGTTGTAGAACCAGTAAAGTGTTTCAGTAATCCCCTTTCCCATTTCAGTGCATTGTCTTGTCTAGTAAAACATTACTCTACGATCTACAACTATACGTTTTTTTTCCCCATTTCAGCGCATTGCCTAGTGAAACATAACTCTACGATCTACAACTATATGTTTTTTTCCCATTTCAGTTCATTGTCTAGTAAAAATATTACTCTACGATCTACAGCTATACGTTTTTGACATAAATATAAAATAGACGGCCGTAGAAGCGTAGTGCTCTACGAGAATCTCTACGCACATTTGAGTGTGCAAAAACGCCACACAGTTGTATTAATATGACTCAACAAAATTAAAGAAATTGCATACATCAATAATGCAACAGACTTTCAGCAAAGGGGAACATTGAGTGGGCAAAAAATTAACTCTGCATTTAATATCATAATGCTACTAACTAAGAACTAACAACACTTGGTGAACTTGGAGAAACAGTCTGGTACTTGGAATTTCATAGCAATGCTGTAACATCAATGGCCAAAAATGCAACAGTGGGGAGTCCAAATGAGAAAAAAATTTCAGCTACAATCCGCATTATAATAAATGGCTTAAAATGGGAAACTGTTTTTGTTTTTTATTAAAAGACCTTTTGTTTAAAGGCAAATATGCAAAAAAAAAACAACAACAACAACAACAAAGAACAAAACTACAAAATGGGATGAATAAACAAACTACCTGTCTGTGCATCCTGGTGAAACACTTTGAGATCCATCAGACCACGTACATGTGACTTGATAGTTTGCCGCGCACCACCATCTCTCTTGTTGGCCTTCTGGATGGACTGTGTTGACCAGTCGTCCCAGTAAATGGACTGTTCATACACAGATATGGAATATGGGTGAGGTAGGCCAGTGCGACTTATTGTCTACAAAGGAAAAACAGATTGCAATATCTTTCAGTTAAAGTACACAGTGGAATCCTACTGGGTAACAAGTTGCAAACGTACGTGACCAACTCACATAAAAAACAGTATTGGCCTGCATTTTGATCTACCAGAAGAAAAAACAAACATATTCCTTAAACCAAACGAAATGATTTATAACACGAGGCCAGGAATTACTTAATGCACTCGGTTCCTCATGCATGTAAGCCACGTTTGTCAATAATGTTTCTTTTCTTACAAAGCCTAGCACAAGGAAGCCAGTTATTTGTCCTTGACAAATAAACATGGCACTTGACCAATTTTCAGATCAACAGTCCTTTCAACTTTGGGAAAAGGAAACCACAATGGCCTACAGTAATTGTTTCAAAACCTAACTGTTCCTTACCTGCTAAATATCCCTATAAAATAATAATTAATGTATAACAAAATAGTATGAATTGTGACCACAAAGAAATGTTAACATTTGTTTGCCAGTCTTATGACAAATAGTTCTGCTTAAAGTCTCCAAAGTGAAACACCATCTGTAATGTAACTAAAAGCTGCAGTTAATGCCATTACAGCATCCAAGTGCTCAAAATAAATGGGTAGGTAGATGTAATTTCCAGGGGGTATGGCCAGCCAAGAGGAATAACCTTGGAAAACTCCGGGGAAGGGGAATTGTGAAACCACCTTGAACAGAAAAATCCAGGGAGGTATGGGTGCCCAAAAGAATTTTAAAAAACCTGTGTGTGTGTGTGGTGGGGGGAGGGGGGTATGGAGAAAACCACACATTTTAGCCAGGTGAATCCTTCTTTACAATTATGGAAAGGACATTATCCAAAGAATTACCTGTCGATAACTTCCATCCAAGTTGCTTCTCTCAATTTTGTCCAGTCCAGCATCAGTCCAGTACAGTTCTTGCTCAGAAAAGTCAATGGCAAGGCCATTAGGCCAGCGAAGAGAACTAGATACAATTGCTAGACGCCCCACGCCAGACATGTATGCTCTCTCTATACGAGCACTCCTACCCCAGTCAGTCCAATACATGTACCTGGTGGGGACCAAAAAATTATATCAGCACTAGTTATTACAGTAAACTATGGAAGAGAGGCTTACAACTGTAGCAGCTGTTGTTGCTAGTACAAGGGGGAAAATGCAAAAAACCCTTCTTTTCACCAACAAGCTTAATAAGGACACACCACCTTTTTACATGGAGGTTATGGAAGACAACAAACTCTTGATAACTCTCACTCTAGTCCACTGGAAACTTGAATCAAAAGCCATTTCCCTGCTACAATATATTATAATTATGTATTAAAACCCGTTATAACTTGAATTGTCATGACCTCAAGGTTGTGTTCCTTTAGTTTTTCCAGACATTAACTCTCAAATTCATTACTTTTTCCTGACTAAATCTTTACTTTCAATACTTTTCCCAGGTCTGAAAGACAAATTTGAGATTTCAGTACTTTTTAATACTTTTCCAAACTCTGTGCAAACCCTATTTATAACTAACAATTGTCACACTGACATTTTTCTCATGGTATCCTTACCCTCTTTTTGGATCCAGGACAATAGCCCTGGGTCGATCTAAATTGCTGCTTATAAGGGTCTTGCGGAAACGTCCATCTGTCCGAGAGACTTCTATCTTCTTGCCACCAGCATCCACCCAATATATATTGTCACCAAGCCAATCCAATGCCAAGCCTTCTACTTGCTGTATTCCTCCGTGTAAGGTTTGAATTATTCCTACCAACAAAATGTATCAATACAATAAGATTTGACACAGCAGCAGTAAATGTTTTCCAACTCATTCAATGCTTGACTGTGGGAATGATCCATAGTGTATCTAGACATTAACTTCCTACAGTCAATTGAAAGTCATGTCACACATAATTTGTATTGTCACTTTTCAATCTGTGATTTTTATCCTACTGTGTGACTACTCAAATGATACCAAAAAATTCCAGAACTTACATGCCCTTGGTTTATACTTTTTCCTTTGTTTTGTTGTTGTTCCTGAGTGTGGTACCTTTTTGTTTTGCTATAAATGATCATTCTAACTTCTGAGTCCATGGGTAAAATCAATAAGTGTTAAGAGTCAAATACTGAATCTGGAAATGAAAGGTTAAAGCTTAGGGATTCCATTTGCATAAACTAATCCTCACTGTCACCTACCAGATCCATTCAGAAATGAGCGCTTGATGGTGTCCAGAGTGATATCAGCCCAGTAGATGCAGTTTTGGTAGTAATCAAAGTCTAATGCAATGGCATTTCTCAGCCCATTGCCAAGAGGAATGGTGGTCTCTCTGTGATCTCCGAGAGTGATTCTCCGGATGTATGTACGTGCAGCATACAGTAGGAATTCAGGAAGTTCTGCGGGGAGAACAAAATTTTGGTTTGTTTCCTGGGCGGCCCAGTGCACAAAATCATACCATTGCATTCATTTAATCAGTTATCAGAAGCTATAAGTACAGGTTTACCTACCACTTATTGGACAAGATACCATCTGCGCAGCATACTGATCTTCTACACCTCCCTGGCAGGTGTCACCTGCAACCTTGCGATATCTGAAAACACACAGGTAAACTTGATTTTCTTTATACCATTATATCATTTAAATTACAATTGAATATATGCAAAGCTTACTGGCAGTGTGGCCCACAAAACTGAGAACACCAATACTTTTCCAATCAATTAACCCTGTTGCAACTTTGCAATCAGATTCGAGTTTCCACCATCCTATGCTATCGAACCCTTAAGCTGTGCTGTAACGGAAATCTTGTCCAATTCTGACCACCTGCAGACCTTTTTTGGCTTCCTAGTATTTTCCACTTTAAAGGAATTCAAACTATTACAATCACTGATGTTTGAGGATTCATTTTATTACTGACAATGCAATCAGTTTACCTAACAGAAAGTCAACATTGTGACCCTTAGGACCTCTAAGACTGATGAGACACAAGTGAATGGTGACAGAGCTTATTATAGATGAACCAGGGCTCTCACAATCATGATTGAGTAGTACACATCTTAAGACAGCAATTTCTACATACCCTTTTGTACGACGATATGTGAGGCCTGGACGACATGATGATGGGACTCTAGTTGGAGTCACACCACTAGAAGTGTCAAACCTGCACTCATTGTTAGCCCCGTCAACATATCCAACATCGCTAAAGAAAAGAAGATTTTTGGTTGGTCTTTATGATCATTAAGACTTAGATGGGAAACGGCAGATAAACAATGAAAAACAACAAACAGCCCTGTATTGGCTACGGCATGACATCCTAATGACCACCTTTTTAAACTTTCGTCATATCAACTACCCAACCAAAAATTGGGAATAACTCCTAGAAAAAAATTCAAGTTTGCCTGTTTCCTAGAGTTGGTTTCCTAGAAGCTACAGTGTATTCTCGCATTCTGACTGGATCTAAACATAGGCCCGCAATGCGTGCAGAACCGACGAAGTGTTGGTTCGTCTCGAAAAGAAAGCAAGCGAGGCGTGCGTGACTGCAGGTTCAATAACATTCAAGCATCTGTAACAGCAAGTTGCAGCAAAAGTGCGTAACTGTAACTAACGCTGAAATTTGACCAACTGAAAAAGCGAACAATACCCTGGAAAGGAGGTCAACTGAATTATTCACCCTCTCCTTACCAAACAGAGCCCCACAGACTACGCCCATGATCTCATGCATTCTTCACACAAGATCATTTTTCGCCGTCTTTTGGTAGGCCTTCCTCAAAACCCTGAACAAAAAAGCCATCACAATTCTCAAAACAGACGCATTTCAAAAAACGGGTGATAAATTTCCCAATATAAAAGTAACCACATGTTTACGATTGATCAGCATGGGTACTGTAACAGCCCAAAAGAATTGAACTTTTTCCCACGCCTGGGAACCACGCTTTGTGCACAGTTTCCTTTAATTATGCCATGGGCTCCTTAAGCCAAATTGTGAATGCAAATACGAAATAAATCATTGCTACGTACAGGATACAAGAAAGCGCATTATAGGCAATTACCAGTCGTTTTGACCCACTCCACCCTCGATAAATGTTTTTACTTGGCTCAACGTGCCGTGCTAACTGGCGTAACGAAAATTGTGACAGTATTTTGCCCTTTGCGTTACCGAATGACGTAATGTTTAAAATCTGATGACTCAGCTCATCTGTCTTATCGCTTTGTATATTTAATTGTGTTGAATGAAACTAAAAAATTCAATGTCGATACAAATTTATCCACAACTGAACATGCTTTTACCGAGAGTTGTGAGGGATATATTTATATACTCTTGTGAAAAGGGCACTATAAAAACATGATTATCGTTAAAGACAAACACATCGTCAGAATCTCAACATGCTAACCGGAGTGACTAAAATTGTGACAGTATTTTGTCTTTTGCGTTACCGAATGACGTAATGTTTAAAATCTGATGACTCAGCTCATCTGTCTTATCACTTTGAATAATTTGTTGAATTAAAATTAAAATTTAAAGATAAATTTTGTCCACAACTGAACATGCCATTACCGAGAGTTGTGAGCTACGTATTTATAATTATACTGTTGTGAATCTGGCACTATAAAAACATTATCGATTAAGACAAACACACCGTCAGAATCGGGAGAAATTAGTAAAAAGGCAAAGTCGTCGGTTTATCTCAAACACGTTGAAGCATGTCTTATGACGTAATCGTTAAATCCGGTTTGCTCTTCCGGAGTCAGCAAGTCAGTGTCGCGAACTCTAAAATCGAACAAATCGGTTCAAAATCAAAACTAAAGCAGAAAATTAAAAAGACTAACTGGTATATCCTTCTGTGCCGCTTATACTATCCAAGAAGATCCAGCCCCGTGTAGTAATTCATTTCCCACCTGCGAATAACCTTTCTTAACGTTGGCAGCTAGATACTTTCCAAGTATTAAACATAACCACAACAACACACACCAGAATTTTCCTCTCATAACATTTACTGTGAAAGATTCTATCCTTACGATCTCTCAGCAACACTTTGGTCCCACCAGCATCAACAGTGCCACTGGACTTCACCTCCTGTTATTATCAGTCCTCCTTGCTTTCTTTCACTAGTATTGCACAGATATGTCAGTCCGGCACTGCTCGACGGACGTGTGCTTCTATACCTATCGTGCGTGTGTGTGTGTGCTAATCGATGTCTGTGTACAACTTCTTCTCTATATGTTCAGCGGTCAGCACAAAATTATACTGCACACAGTCGAAGCAAATCTTCCACCAAGCCTCCGTCACCTTACTTGACCTGCCAATTCAAAATGGCGACACGTCCGCTCTTGTTCTCACGTCATCCCATCCCATCGGCCATAGCGAAATACACACCTTGTGAGGCTTACACGACGTATTTTGACCGACCAAACCGGTCGACCCTCTTGTCATGACTGCTCTAACTCGACTTCGTCGGTTAAAAAGTAAGCGAAATAATTCAAAGTAGTCACACTTAAACATGCTATGGTGAAAACCTCTTCTCGTGGTAACGTGTACCTAAATAATAGAAACCCATCCTCACTACATGTATTAATGGATAATTCACTTACCCTAGAAAGATCAAATGTCAAATAAAGTGCCTAGATAATAAGGAAACATCATTCTGTAATGTGGACACCTATAGTCCCTTTTGTGACTGTTTTGGCAAGGTTTAACTGTGAACTTCAGGAATGCAGGCTTAACTCTCTACTTGGTTAACATATGAGAAACTATAATTTCAGTGCGTCCTTGAAGCAGTTTCAAAATAATAAATGAAAGGCTCAGTGAACAAAAAATTACAGAAAATGAAAAAATGTGGAAACTCTGGAAAATGTGGATTTTGTGTAACAAAACTTTACATCATACAATTTTGAGAAAAAAAATCAGACTCCCACTATATGCACTACAATCGCCAGTGACAGTAGTTGATTATAATTAATTAGTTACCAATGAAAATTAATTGATTGATTAATCAATCCACAAATGAAATAATGTTGAGTAACTCCATAAATGGGCTATTACCATGGTGATATCATTCCACTACAACAACCAAAACCTTCCTGTGTATTGTCTCGTGATGCAGGTTAGGGCTATTGCTATTTAAACCTCACCAAGGATAAGGAAGCAAAAACAAGTGAAAATCTCTTTATGAATTCCCATAGCTGCAGCTATTGAATGATCAATGCCATCATGAAAATGGCCTACCATATTCTGAACCTACCATTCAAAGTCCTCCCTCTTGCACGGACAATTCTGTGCGTTCTGTGCACGATCATAGTCATAGCCAATGTAACAATGAGCATGGCCAATTCGTCGCTCATAAATCATCTTCCTCCCCAACAGACAAGTGCCATTTTGTTCATCAGATGGAATCCACTGCTTGTAATCGTCCGGCCTGCATGGTGAACCTGATACAAAACCAAACTCATATCACTGAACTTCAGGTGATGTGTTCCATCGGAAGTAAACAGATAAAAGTAAACAGTCGTGTTAGTGTGTTAACTTTTTGGCAACAAGCCCACAAAGCCATTCAAAGTAGAATCCTTCGAAGTGTAATAGACCAGTTTTCAGGGCTCTTAACCAAGTTTTGCGCAGTCTATGGATAAAGAATTAATCGGAGTGTTTGGATCCTCGAAAATATCGTAGATTTTGATTTGCAAAGACGACGCAAGAAGGAATCGGAAGGAAATGTTTACTCAGGTGCGTGTTAGGACTCGTTGGTCTTCAGTTTAGGTTGGCCTTCGCCAGCGGGTTAGGAACAACTGGACGAGGAAAGAAATTGGTTGTTAAGTTTGGTTGCTGTCGAAAAGATTGCAAAGAAGTCTTTGTGCGTTGATGTTTCTGATCTAGAAGGGCAAACATTTCTTTATGCATAAGTTGACTGGAGGAGATAATTCGTCATAATTAATAAAGTCCACGAAAGGCGATTGTGTACGTTTTCATTTGGTACGGGTTTAAGTTATAAACTATCAAAAAATCATCCACATCTTACAGAGTTCAAGGGTTTATTTACAGCTTTCAGTTTGAGTTTTATGTGGTTTACTTTGAGCAGATATATATGTTGCTCGGAATTATCGGCCAGTCAGGATTTTCCCCGTACGAGCGTATTTAATAAATTAAATATTCCATGCATCATTGCCAGAAGAGTCCTGACTCTTTCCCGTTATTGAGCTCTCCAGAATCAACCGTTATTGAAGTGTTTTTGGTTTCTGTAGTTCATGTCAGTTTAATTTCGTAGTCAGTTCCAACAGTTGAATGTATTCGTGGTTATGACATTGATCTGACGATTTATTGATCTGACGTTATTCTGAACTTCCCAAATGATGTTTGTTCTTTGATGATCACCAGAAGGATTCTTGAAATCCTTTTCATTTAGCTGCAAAAATGTTTCGTGTTTTCTTTCGCTTAGCCTTTTAGAACGATCTAATTCGTGAGCTTTTCCTGACACGAAAAGCTACGTAAAAATTTGATTTTCATAATTCAATTAGTACAATGTTTACATAGCTGTAATGTTGGCATGATTTCTGACACGAAAGTATGATTATCAATCTCAAGCTTTTCAATAAACTCAAACAACTTATATAAACGCAAAAACTAGCCCAACGTCTGTTTCTCTTTAATTATGTGAGTATTCTTAATTCTACATTCATTCTATTATTACGAAAAAAAACACGATTTCCCAGACTTAAGATAGTAGTAACATCTCAAAAACAATTGCGAACTATCTGAACGGATCCGCTCGTCAATGAGGTGATAAATAAATTTATTGTAAAGGGCATAAACAGACATGTCATTTTCTTTTTGTTTATCTATCCTTGCTCCTTGCATCTAAGGAGTTGAGTGACTCAACATTAGAGGTCAGAAACAAATGAGATTATATACTGTTTATACTGTACAACTATATTGTTTTAATTACCTACCTAGTACTTTCCTCAAATCAATTTGCACAATGACCCACTTGTGGTATCCGGAATAAGAACCAAATATTGTAAACTCAGCACTCCGTTCTCCCGGCTCAGTAAGCAGACCATAGACATGCATCCTGGAGTTGTTTAGGAACACGTGCGTTAACCATGTCTCACCTTCATTCCAGCTGTAACTGAGTATCAAAAAATTACCAAAGCAAATCATGTAAGAGACACTTTCACAGTTCTGCACACCATAAAACCATTACCAACTTGCACCGTTTTTGACTGTCAATAGGAGAGTGAAATGTTATCTCTTACATTCATTTGACTCCTCAAAGTATCAACAAACTCCTAATGGTAACTTCTTCATATTCTATGTCACATCAATATCAGTATGGTAGCTGAACTCGTTCTTTGAAAACGTTCACTTTATTATTTTTGTATTCATGTACATGTAGACTTGCAGTCTTGTAATGTACCGTTTGTTTTTATTTTCTCATATTAGACTCTTGACATATTATAACTAAACTTCTGAACAGTTACAAAACAATTTGTGCCTTTGGTGATCGTTTGTGAAGTGACATGGCTGTTTGATGGCAGGTACAGATTGTGAGGAATGCTGTACAAATGCTGGTGAATTGTCATTCAAGGCTCAGCAAAATTTCTTGAACTGATTAGCGAAATAACACTCATGATCACGAAATTTTGTTGATGTTCCAAAAAATCGGTGAATTATCGCACTTCGTTTAAGCGAAATTTCGCTTGAAATGTTGAGACTTAACGCTCGAACTTTTGAGCGAAATTTCGCTCAAAAGTTCGCAAGAATAAGGAACGAAATTTGTGCATTTCGCTTGCATTACTTTAGCACAATACTGTATGTAGCTCAGAAGAATAAATATGATAGGGATAATTTACTGTAGTTGACCACTCCCAGTAAAGGGCTTTTCAGGGACAATGAAACATGCAATCTAAATTAACATTTCTGTAACATCATTAAGAACCCCAACTGATGGAGGGCAGACCAGATGGCTATTTCACAAGGGCAGCTGATGAGTTGAACTTGGGCCCACCAGGAACAACTCCAGCTAGTATTCAGAGTGGGGCTTGAACTCAGAACCTCCAGGTTTCAAGTCTGGCGCCCTAACCACAGCCGTGCTACCTCATTAGGAAGGAGGAGGGGATTAGACTTTTATCGTAAGCGTCATTTTTAACTCTGGGGGTAATACAAACATGTATCCCCACCCCCACAATTAAAGAGAAACAGACATCCTCACTCCCTAATGATAATATGTTTTAAGTGATTTTTCCATGCTCATGAATCATCACCAAACATTCTTTGGAGCCACGA
Source organism: Siderastrea radians (assembly GCA_964017195.1). Lineage (NCBI taxonomy): Eukaryota > Metazoa > Cnidaria > Anthozoa > Scleractinia > Rhizangiidae > Siderastrea > Siderastrea radians. The sequence continues at coordinate 22,872,130 of OZ024895.1, forward strand.
AAGAGATTTGATCCAAGTGCTTCCATGCTACACAAAATTAGGTTTGGAGCAACAAGGTGGACCCCCATGAAGCTTTTGAAGAATACCAGTCAGCTATTTCAGTTAGCATTACCTTATTTTAAGCCTCAAGTTTATGAAAGTACAATGATAGGTGACACTAGTGGTCATAAAGTTCTGTCTACTAGTTGGTTTTAGAGTCTTCAGTGCAGAAGGGTGAATGAAAATAATTTGTGTTTTCTTTTCTATTTGACCAAGGCATTGCAGATTTTAAATGTGTATCAATTAAAAAAAACTCCATTTAATAGGTCTGCCATCTTGCTGTCTAGTCTGGAGGTAATAATTATATCAAACACGAGAAAGAGTGTTCATCAGGATGTCAACACAACGAGAAGTGGGTTGAAAAAAAAAACAAGGCGCAGCCATGTTTTGTTAGCTGACTTCAAGGTGTTTGGATACCTGATGAAACAATCTTTCGAGTTTTTAATACATATGGCTTCTCAAACCATTCACAATTCTCAGAGAAATTCAAAGAAAAGTTCGCAAACTTTTATGCTAAATAAGATCCGGTATCCAAACCACCCTCACAGTTTTATTTCTTTAATTTGTTTTCTCTTTATGAATTATTAATTAGTTTGAGAAGCTTTGATCCAACAACCTCAGTTGAAATGGCTGTTAGTACACTTTTCCCTCCAATTCAAAACCCTGTCAAGAAATAACAAATTATTTTAATTTCATTTCTTTTGACTTACTAAATCAGGTTTGTCAGTCTGACTCTTGGAACTGCAATGAAGATTCCCCCATGATCACCAAGGTTATACCACCAATATGGAGCTTGTAAAATCTATAGAAAAAATATCCATAACTGAACAAATCTGTTATACCACTTGAAAAAGGTATTCAAAACCAGAACTCACTACCAAGTGAACTGTATAATCAGATAAAACAGATTTGATCAAACCCTCAAAAACAACGGTTCATAAACTTCGGCCAAGGAGGTTCTACTCTAAGTCTCGTACCAGAGCCAAAACAGGAATACATGCACACAAGAGATGCTCATTGTACCCATTAGGGACAAAACAGGGTTGTTTGGAATCATTATTAATAACAAGGTTACAGTCAACGCGCTTCACACATGAACGATTATGGAATGAAGATTGCATTCTTCATGTGCGCGTTCCTTTCCTTAATTAGATTAATGAATTCTTGTACATAGATTGAAAAATAACGATTTCTTTTCGATTAACGAAATCGATTCTTCAAAAGTTCACACATCAGATTCAGTTCACATAACATCAGAAATCGTCAACATGGTACACTCGGAAGAAGTACTAATCAATTACTTCAGGGATGTCACCCGTTTTAAAGGATCTTTTCCTCCTCAAGAAAATGGTTGAGTCATCGCATGGACTGAATAGTGTTGGACGATTTTATGAAGAGCTCCTTTTGTCACTCTCATGTTCTGTGAAATATCTGACAACCCCAATCCAGCTTTGAAAAGGTTGTTGATTTCGTTCCTTGCATCAGAAGGCAAAGGTTTACCTGTCCAGGACTGTAAAAGCCTCCAAGCGAATTTCTTGCCATTTGGAGTTAGGAAACCTGAACTTATGTCCCGATCATGTGCAAACCTATGTACACCGCGGCGAAAACCGTTTGTTATTTATATCTTCTGCAGGTTTCTGATTAAGCTACGAAACCTCCAGCCAAAGAATAAGTCGCCTTGTTAAAATTAGTGACTTCTTTGGATTTTCTTTCTAAGGACTACTGTCGTCAATTTTCTTTTTACAGGTTATTTTTGTAGGCTTTATGTTCTCACCATTGTTTGCGCTGGTCTTTTAAAAAAAGAATAAAAATATCACGCGTGACATATATACCGGAAAATGGAGCTAATTTGATATGGTAAACTTTTCAATTCCTGTTCGCAGTTTGAATTATCATAATTACGACGTTACAAAAAAAATTTCGAATAACTAAATTAATGTTTCGTATATAGAATCCGAGTTTCAAAGAATCGCTAAATTTTTCGAAGAATGAAATCGAAGAATGAACTAATCAGTGAATATTTGAAGTTGAGCGTTCATGTGTGAAGCGCGTTGACTGTAACACAGCAACTGAGAAAGAAATTCTGCACTTTTTCCTTGACGTTTAATCCAATTCCACAACCTCAAAATTGACAGCTGTTAAAGGCCTTAAAATACTTAATACTTCCAAGATGGCTGACAAAACTGACCCACTAACAACTGGACTGGTAAAAACAACAAGTGAAATGCCTCACTGGGCAAACGTTTTGAACCAGAACACAAAGTATCCTTAATTTCTTTATTTTTTTAACCATCGGCTAAAAACAATCGGTCAGCAAAAACCTGAAATTCCACGACCTTTGGAAGATCCAGGCAAATTTTTTTAAATATTTTGAACATGGAATGCAAATAATTTGCAGATTCCATGACTTTCCAAGACCTTTCCATGACCGTGTGAACCCTGTTTAACCCTTTAGGCCCTAAAAGCGATAAAACATTCAAGTGTACATCCTCACTACTCGTTCAAACATCCAAGTGATGAGATTGAAGAATGTCACCAAAGATGAAATGTCTTGAAATTTACAGAAATTATCTTTACTAGTTTCCGAAGAAATGTATGGAGAACAGTAAGGAGAATACGCATTTTTATATCAGGGCTGAAAGGGTTAACTAAAGCAATAGCAGGGTTCATTCTCAAGTGTGGCATTGTGAGCAGCAGTTAAAAATATATTGGGACATAAAATTTGCACTGGCAAGTCAAACATGGCATGTCAAATTTTCACTTAAGACTTAAAAGACTATCATTTGAAACTCTTTTAGTTTGCTATTTTTCCACTGCAAGCCTAGAGTAGGTTCACCCAAATCTGATATACTATCTACAGAGAAAAGACGTTTCTTGATGTAAACTGTAAAATGTGCCTGATAAACCCAGATATCCTGGACCCCTATCATAAATGCAGCCCCTCAAAACAATACAAGGTCATTCCTGTTAGGGATTCATCAAGTTTTACAAATTTCTAAAAAGCACTTCTGTGAGTTTTATATGGGAATCATGGCACCTCTTTTTAAACAAAATACGTCACCATGAAGGCAGCTTATTTAATTTCAGGCCCCATGAATGGGGGCTTATTGGAGGGGCGGGGGGAGGGCACAATAGAGCTGTTACAGTATGATGATGAAGTCACCAACCAAATGCCAGTTCATTCCTGCATCTGTCGAAAGGAAGATATCAGCATTTATCCGCAGATTGGTGCCATAGGTACCTGAGAAGTAACAAAGAAAACAAAAATTATTTGACAATAGGTACTGTAGATAAGTCAAACTACAAATACATGCATTGAACCAAAAACAAAAAGAAGAAATTAAAATGTTACTTGGAGCACATACAACACTAATTTAACAGCACTTTGTACGTCTACATCACTTGTTTCTATACCAAAAGGACACTGGAATATTATTCCCTTATTTTTTTTAACTCCTTTCAAATCTATCATAACTAGAAATACGTGACTCGCAAAACCTCGCAAAGCTCGGGCACGGGTGCACCACAAAATTGATTGATGGGGGTCGGAGAGGATAGAATTTCGGTTTAACTGGAGGTGTGGATGGGTGGCCACAATGGTCCCGATTTGTGAGTTAAGATCAACATTCTGGTTCCCAGTCGTTTCCATGTAACTTGCATCCAATCCTCTGTCGTGTATAAGAAAATACGTTCAGCCCCCACCCCCCCCCCCCCACTTCTCTTCATTCTGACATAAGGTAAATTGCTCTCTAGAGAGGATGTATATAGTATTGCTGTGGACCTGTTGTCAGGGCCAATGTGTGGTGTTTCTGTTTATTTTGGTTGGGTGAGAGTATAGGTTTATCAGAAATGCAGTTCAAATTCCAACCTGGAACTTGTTATCTCCAACATTTACCTAGCCATTTCCTTTAGATTCTGTTGTACAGCTTTTGTTCTATTTACTGGGTATTGACAAGTGTCAAGAGCTAACACAATTCATTATTTCCCTTGAATGGTCGAGTCTACTACTGCTGAAGAGTGATGCGGTGTATTAAAAAAATTATCCATTTTTACCCAAAAATTGAAAAAAGAATAATACAGAATAATGGCAAGCAAAGCACAGAGTTTCATATTGATGTGGTAGCATGTTTATTCATTCCCCCCAACACACTATAAAAATTGGATTAGATAATTGTCACAATAAAATAATAAGTTAACCCTTGAATCCCCAGTTACCAGCATCTCCCTACTATATAGCAATGCTTTAATTAGGTCATCAGAATTAAGGAATTGATCACCAAACATGAACAGCGTTAATTTCAGTAGAAAGAAGTTCTCTACACTAGTACTACAAGAAATGTATAAAGACCAGTAAGGAGAATTTGCAGGCTTACATTGGGGCTTAGGGAGGTCAGTTGGTATGGAAAGCAAGAGTAGCTAATTAAGGGAAAGGGTGAATGTAGATTATAGCATGTGAAACCTTCAGATTAAGTAAACTTTCACATAGACAAATCATGCTGAAGGTGATTAGGATCTCAATTCCCCTGACTTTGGTGCTTGCTTGTGCACTGCAAGGAGACCTGTGATGCTGGTCACTGTATGTAGCATGAAATTATTGTCAATAATTAATGTTAAGCAGTAATTTTTGTTTCACATCAAATACATGCATGTATGTACCTATACCCGCTACACATTTTAAAGTGGTAATTGCTAGGCAGAGCAGTACTTGTAAGTGCATTTCCAAACCAAATTGTGAACAGAAATTGTCCTTTCTGATTCATCTGAATATTATTTTTAAACTATTAATAGGGTCAATATCCATAACGGAAAACATATTATATAAACTTTTATAAATTCTTACTGATCCAATATGAATTATTTCTTTCAAATATTTTTCGGGAACGTCCTAAACTTAGAATTTAAATTATTTTTACTGCTCATACACAAATTGTTGTGGGAACTGAAACCTATGTCGTGAAATAATTTCATTTCTCTTGTGTAATCTGTAATTTTGATCATACTTGGAAAAGTAATTACATGTTGATAATAATTACTAGTACATCAAGAGTAAAGATAATGGTAGAGAGAGGAAATAATTTTGAGCCAACCTGTTCAGTCACCGTCCGTTGGAAAGGTAAATTTCTAGCAAAAGTATTTTGATGATCGTGCATTTTTTGTCGCCTCTCGTTGGCTTCTATAACAAAATCCTTTTGTCGAAGCACTTCTAGTCGGTGTCGCCGGTCCTGATCGGTTTCAGCACACTTTTTCTCGAAGAGTTTGTAGCCGCTGAGTTCATTGTCATTATTCAACTGGTGTGACTGAGTTATAATTTCGAAGACCTTGTATCGATTCTGGCATTGTTGGGGAATCTCGTTTTGTGGCAGCACTGTGCTATCAAGCTAAATTTAAGCTACGTTGTGTATGTTCCAAGATTTCTTGCCTGTAATATTCCAGTCTCCTGTTTGTGTCCTGCTGACGGCTTTAGTCTTGCTAGGCTATTACCGGTAAACGATGTTCTCCTACCCGTGCTTTCTTGTCGTCGACTCTTTCGCCTTCGTTGCTCGCGCTGAATTTGGCCTTGCGCACGGTGTTGGTTACCACGTGCGTAACATTTCGAGTGACATTAGAAAACTCTCATTTCTCACTTCAGATAAATTCACACTTTAAAGAAAAGTTGTAAAAATTAGTATTTAGTTAAGGTGCATCCCATAGATAAAGTTATCTTCCATGTAACTCACGGGAAAATCAAGATATCATAACGAAGAAAACAGGGTTGGAAATAATTGTTCTTTCAGAAAAAAACGGACTTCGCTTAATTGGCTTTCTTGTCTCCTATCAGAGAAAATATATAAAGATAATGAGAAAACTTAAATGCACATTTTTTATTCTCGCTTTACTGATTCAGTTTTCTCCGTGTGCGTTCAAGGTAGCAAAGCAAAAACGCCGAATACAATGTCACTTGGATTTACCTCGAAAAATCTTGTCTTAAAGGTGAATTTCGTGCCATTTCGTGCCCGTTCCGATCGTGCCCCACGTGACTTTTATCGTTCCCCTTATCGTTCCCTAATTAGCATATCGAGCCTTGATCGTTCCTTGATCGTTTTTTGATTCTTCCTCGATCGTTCTTCATTAGTATCGTTCTGGAACGATGTGGACAATTAATGTCTGCCTTTAGGTTGCTCGGGCCATCATCAAATCGCGGATCATCATCCGAACGACTGATACGGCCGTACACTTGCGAGTAGAACGATTACAAAAGCGATCGTAAGCTTGAAATCACGTCTTCATAAATTTCTTCGATTTTTTCGCTCGAATGCAATACTGTAAGTCGCAGCAAAGGGTTTTCAGCCCCTTTTCACGGGATATCACCGAGAAAGTGTGTAGTGTTTTGCATACCGTGCGACGCTCACTGAAAGGTCAATTTCACGCGTTATGCAAATTTGATGCGCTTTAACTTCGGACTATATTCGCTATTTCTTAAAAATCCTTTTACAGTTGTCATTGACTTTGTGTTTTAATATGAGCTTCACTCACTAATTCAGTTTTATTCGAATGATAAAGTGTGGGAGGTTCAATTTGCTCGCTCGCGCAATTTATTTCCCGGGTTTATTTTGAGACTCATAGTATGCAAATTCAGTCCACTGTGAAGTAAAGATAATCCCAGGAAAAACGTTTGACATTTTACTCTAATTATCTTTCTAACATCATAACCTTCGATTTTAAGTATAAGTTACATTCAACAGTTTCGCTTTTGACAACAGGTTTGAGTCTGGCGAACGCAATTTCAATTCTGCATATTTTTATTAGCTTCGTTGTTTACGTCGCCATGCGGTACGCAAATTATTCAAACCTCGGCACCAAAAATTAATAGTCACGCGTTACATGCATCAACTGCGAAATTAGTGAATTAGATTACAGAGAGAAAACGACGAGTCGTGATCTGCAATAGATTATTTTTTATTTCACTATCTTGTTCTGCCATGAAGGTAGTATTTCACCACAACTACGTGCACGCGATGGAACGATAAAAAGGCACGAAATACAAGGAAATGGCAAGGCACAATCTGTATAGGAATGGGAACGATAAGGAACGAAAAGAGGAACGGTTGAGCAACATTGGAACGGTCCAGGGCACGAATGGCACGATATGTGGAGGCGCTGCACAAAAGGCACGAAAGGGCACGACTTACTTGTTTGTTACGCCGGAAGTGGGAATTTTTTAGGTTTCTCAGTTTTGTATTTTCTGAAACTACTCACTGTTCAATTAAAATTATGCTTCTAGCTGGCAAAAAATAAGAGTTTATTCTTTGAACAAACATCAAGGAGCAAGCCACGAAAACAGGAGGTTTCTATAGCTATCAAAATGGATTCAAACAAACGCCGGTACGGAAAAAATCGAGTGATAGGCAACACTGTGCGCAAGGCCTCTTCAAGTCGGCGTTCACGCTCAGTTTCAGTTGTAAATCTACCCCGGAATGGATTTTGAGCCACTTGTTAAACCAGGGGTTGCTGTCTAATTACTTGTTCACAGACGATGAATAAAAATATCAGCACGTAAATGTACGTAGCGAAGCAGGCAAGAAATGAAGAAACACGCCGAAGAAACATGAGAGTGCGCAACTGTCATCAGTCGCGATTTGGTTTTGTTGCTAGGCAACTGTGCAGACACCATCAAAATATATATGGGCAGATCGAGATTTGACTGCCCTTAGCAATCCTCGCACGATCCCCACGCGACAAATTCTCGCTTCGCGAGGAATTATGCTATTTCATAGTGATAAGTACTTTATTTGTTCGCATATGATTTTAACGTTCTGTTCCCAATTAGAAGAAGCCGAATGAGGTCAGCCAGAAGCCTTAAAACTACAATGTATGTTTTAATCTATTTCTGTCTGGATGCACACATGCAAGCATGCCGGTACGTCCTAATAAATTGTTGCTTTCAGGTTATAATGCCCTTGCCAAGGTATTCTACAAATCAACAAATAAATAACAAATAAAATAACAAGTACCGGCAAACTGATAATACATCAATATTAAATAGGCAAGTTTCACCTGTTGCCATGATAATTCCAGGAGCTGCACTCCATGACTTCATAGGTGAGAAGCGGGTGCGAGGGTAGTATGATCCAAATTTTTGAGACAAATGTAGTGAACAGTTTGGCTGTGGAAAAATATGAGAGGCTTTAAAAGCATTATTCAAGCACAGCTACTGCATGGTGGTATTACCATTGAGGCTTAAGGGAAGGATAGTAAGAAAAACTTAAATAAGGAGAAAGACCGTGGAAACAGAGAGAAGGAAAGATAAAGAAGGCAGGATGGCTTGATCATAATGCAGGAAACTAGCCATAAACAAGACCATTATATACCTGCAGCGTTTTTCGCCCATTCTTTTTTTTTTTGGAGGGGGGGAACAGTTTTTGGTCAAGCTTGACGTTATCTTGACTGGTTTAGTTTGTTTAGCGGTTTAGTTTGTTTAGCATACATGTATATGTGTGGTTTTGATTTTCTGTCATGTTGTGTTGTGTTGAGTTGTGTTTTGTTGTGTTTGTTGTGTTGCTTTTCGCTGTAAAGTGTTTCAAAAGAAAAAACTGACCAACAAAACAACGTGATGAAGAAATTTTAATTAAAAATGTAAAAAGCGTTCTCTGGTTTAAAAAGTTTAAGAGAAATATAAGCTTTCGGCTATTATACTATAGCCTTTAACGAATGTAAAAAGAAATGAAAGCGCAAGATTGGAAATATATGCAAGGGAGGGTGTGAAAAGAGGGTAACACAAGAATACAATAGAAGTGTAAAAAAGCTAAAAATGGACGAAAACGGACAAAAATTAATAAGAATTACAATAAGATAGAGTATTGTCTTGGTAGCGGTTTGGAATTATTGTCTGCGCCGACAGTTTTGGCAGTATGCCAGGATTCTAGTGTTCTTCGAATACGGTAATTGCCTTTGTCTATCACGGTAGCGCCATCAAAATCAATTGAGTGATTGTTTTGCCAAGCATGGTTGGCAATGTTCGAGCCTCTAGACAAGTATAATTTTTGAGATTTCGTTGATGTTCCTTTCTTCGGGTTTCAAAACATCTGCCAGTTTCTCCTACATAATTCCAACAGCAATCAGCGCACGGGATTTTGTAAACAACATTGCATTGTAGATCCAGGGGCTGCCTAAACTTAGGAGAAGGGAATTCTTGTTGCAGGGTTTTAGCTGGTTTGCTTACTACACGGATGTAATTTTTACGGAGTAATCTGGTGAGAGGTTCAGTCAATCCGCGGATATAGGGAAGACATGCGAAACCCAGGGATGTGTCAGATGGATCGGCCCATTTGAAGAACATGGACACTAATTCTTCCGGAGGAGGAGTTGTCGGGGCTGACTTCTTTTTTAAAATGTTGGAAATAACCGTTGGTGGGTAGCCATTGGCTTTCAATGCTTCCGTAACGTGACTAGTCTCGCGTGCTTTACCTTCATAAGTGCTAGGTAGGTTGGCTGCATGGGATAGCAGGGTCGAGGCCGCACTGACTTTATGTTTAATTTCATGATGAGAAGAATAATCCAGATATCTATCAGTATGTGTCGGTTTCCGGTAAACGTCGATGACAGTAACACCATTTTTCCTGGAAACCAGGGTGTCCAAGAAAGAGATTTGGCCATTGTTTTCTTCTTCGATAGTAAAAGCGATTTTTGGGTCAATGGAATTTAAAGTGTCATGAAAGGAGGAGACAGCGTCTTTCTTAATGATGACGAAGCTATCGTCAACATATCTTTTCCAAATCCTTGGTGTAACTGTAGAGGTATTGATGGCTAATTCTTCAACCACCTCCATGCAAAGATTAGCAACAATAGGGCTAACAGGGCTGCCCATAGCACAACCGTGAACCTGCTTATATATACAGTTATTGTAGACAAAATAGTTATTGGAGAGAGTGAAGTCCAATAAAGAAATGATGTCATCGGTAGTTAGGCTTGTTCTAGATTGTAAAGTACTGTCATTGTTCAGCTTGTCGCGAATGTAATCACACTCTATCTTATTGTAATTCTTATTTTGTCCGTTTTCGTCCATTTTTAGCTTTTTTACACTTCTATTGTATTCTTGTGTTTAATCTTTTCACACCCTCCCTTGCATATATTTCCAATCTTGCGCTTTCATTTCTTTTTACATTCGTTAAAGGCTATAGTATAATAGCCGAAAGCTTATATTTCTCTTAAACTTTTTAAACCAGAGAACGCTTTTTACATTTTTAATATGTCTTATCCTGGTTACAGTTCAATTTTTAAGAAATTTTAAGTCAACAAACTACATGTAGCCCAGCAGAAGGAGATAAAAGTGGATGCAAGCAACAAGATAACGCCAACACAGCCAACACAACACGAGATCTCAACGCTTACCACATTGACTCGACCAATGCAACAGAACTACAGCAACACTATACCACTTGTAAGTGTATAATTATCTAATCGAGATCACGGTGACCTCCACCAAAAACTCCACAGAAATAAGTTGGGCAAAAAATGCTGCACATTTGGACAGTTTGGAAGCAAAATGGTATGACCTCATGTGCCTTACAACACTGTAAGAAAAGACGACGATGACAATGATGCTGATAATGATGAAGATGATGATGATGATGACAACAATGATGACAATGACATAACAAACTTCACCACTTACCAGGCTGCAATTCAAGAGTTTTCCATTATTGTCCACCTGAGGAGCTGCAATTTGCTGCCATACCCCACCCTTGTCAAACGTTATCTTTGTCATAATATGCCGATGTCCTATTCTTCCCACCTCAAGCTGACTTGCAATATACACCCCTCTCATTCCACTGACTTTGTGAAGGTCAACGAATGATTCATCTATATAGCGCCTAGTATAAAACCAAACAAATAATTAACACAAATTCCTTTTCTTTTTTTTTTAATTTCTATATTTTGCCTTAAGTTAAAATGATCCATCCAGGCTGACAAAAACTTCTCATTAATAGTGTGCCATTTTTACAACTAATGGCTGCCTTAATATTATTGCAAACAATATACATGTACCTGGGATTTAAGCACAGTGTTTGCCACTTAATGATAGCATATAGCTACCTACACAAGGAAAGCGTGGTGTACATATAGGTTGTCATCTTTAGAACTCACAGGAGTATTCCTTGGCTTTAATTAGAGAACCACTAGCAAAACTTTCCAAAATACTGGTGAGGTACTACAGCATCCTAACGACATTTAAGCTACATAAAAGAGGTTATAGCCCCACATTTTGTAGTTTCATGCTACAGAGCATGAACACATTAAACTATCGGCAGTAACTTTCACTAAACACTCCCAGCTGAAGGGACTGAACAATGATGAGGGCCTGTTAGGTAGTGTATGCACATCTGCCATGGGATCTGAATTTCAAACTTGTTTGTGCAAAATTTCAAGCACTTAGCATGACCCTGTCAGAAATTCACCCAGTGATCTTACTTAATTTCCATCACTTTTGCACTTTCATGAAGGGTTGTCGCTCCTCATCATTTCATTTTGTTGTTGTCACTGTTTTGATGCTGCATTGGGTATTCCAAATTTTCCTTAAAAGGGCCTTAATAATCAGACAACTATCGAGATCCTTATCAACAAAGTGTGATTAAAAGTACCTCAGCCAGGCAGCAGAAGTATTTTGCGAAAAATACAGCACTCTCTCCATTGACAAGCTGTACTTTATTCCAGAGGTGTCTGAAATGTAGAGGTGGGTGGTTCTTTGATCATGAGTAACTGCCAAGAAAACTTGATTCTCTGAGGCATCAGCAACAAAGAAATCCTGCAATTAAATAAAATACAAAAAGTAAACTTGTAAAATTTTAATTTGTGATTCTAACAATGAGTCACTTACAACAACCAAGAAAATTACAATTCAGTTTGTCCAAAAAAATGCGATGGCCTTGGTGGAAAAGAGGCATAACAATATGGCCTTGATATCCCGATTGCTCGAAATAAGCTCTTCTTTTGGCATACAGAATGGCACTCACCCAATACACAAAAATTCAATACAAACGCAAACACGTTGTAGTTTACCACCCATTTGAAACATGTTAGATGGTTCAATATTTCTGAGAGGTACTGCACACTATTATCACAGTATGGCCAAGTCATGCAACGATGCCCAAAACTTCCATTCAGCCTGAATTTTTGCAAGGACTGGTGTTCTTTGCATCAGCTAAACATTGAGAGGATTTTTTTCGTTCTTAGTTAACTTCTATGCACTTGGATGACCTTAAACAAGTTAATATATACAACTATGGTGAAATTTACAAACCTTTGTTGCAGAGGCTGTAGGAATTTGAGCTACTTGAAATGAAGAACGGTTTAGTGAAACCTTCAAATCAACTGAGCCAGATTTGGAAGACTAAAAAAGCAAATAGAAAGCAGAACAAGTCTAAGTCACCTTCAAACTGCTTTTCACCTTTTTGTTTAAATTTAATATTGGTCTTTATGTACACTTTCCGTCTTTACATACACTTTCCTTTGACTCAAATTAAAAAGTAAGACAAATTGCAATAAAATGGGACAAAGGAAACTTAGGCAAAGGAAGCAAATTAAAATAAAACCAAAAACAAATTAATTCAAACCATCATAGTTAAAAACACTGCAGTACACATTTCAAACAATTACAACTAAAGCCCTCATCTGCTGCCCTTAACCATCTGCATGCTTAGTGGACTTTAGGTGGAGGACATCCAGGGGCTCCCCAATTGGCAGCCAGCCCCTAGGTACTGTTCACATGGCCTGTGAATCCTTGCAACCCACTATGACCACCCACTATTGCCATAATGAAAGGAAAATGAAAGGGAGGAGACGGGGGAATCAGACATTCACGCATTCAAGCAACCGAAGATACTGAGTGGTAAAAACTAATATTAATATTTAACGAACGAGTACAGCAAGTGAGTAAAATATTGGTTTTTACCATGAGGAAATAAAATTCACATCTTCAAGCTGCCATGTAATTTTCTTTTTATTACGTAGACAATCTGCGCATTTTTGCCCAAACATCAGCGTGAAAGCGGGAAATGACATCATCGATATCCTCACTAGTGAGGATGTGGAAAATATGCCACTTAAATCCCAGATGTAGTTTTGTATGAACTTTACAAGTAGTCTACTTTCCACTAAAACACTCTGACTTGTCTATATAATCAGGGGAACCCAACGGTTCCTTTCGGGGAATATCTGTTCGGAAGGCCTAAAATCGCCTAAGATATTTGGATTTAATTGAAGTGAAAGCTAGAGATTTCTTTGACAAAACATCACCTAGGACTTTATTTGTAATAAGAGGACTTATTAATTCCTATTGTTTTCGGAGGAACAAATAGGTCATTTAGAGTGCAAAATAATGTCAGCGAGCATTTTCAGAGAGTCATCAGCAGCTCGAAAATTCGGCCGATAGGATTCTGTTTCCTAAAACTCTCTGCAGCCCTAAATTTTCAGCTAAGAAGGCCGAACAGTTCAAACTGTATTAGCTTACATAAATATGCCTTTAAAAAGCTCTGAAACAATCTAAGAAAGCAGAAAATGACATTTCAAGACTAGACTAAGTATGATTTGCTAAAATTTTTTCATTTGCCCCTGATTTAATAAAAGCTTTCATTTAACTGCACTAAAATGTGATGCAGAGGACAATGGCACAAAACAATTTGGTTCAATTTTTTCTTTGGTTTGAAAATTTTCAAACCAACTTAAAATTTTATATTCCTTTGTCTTAGATGATGGTAATCAATCTGAGACAAAGGAAAATAAAAATTAAACCGGTTGTAAAATTTTTAACCAAAGAAAAATTTAAACCACAACATGTACATGTCCATGCACCATACTTACTGGTACTGTAGCAAACATGTAATTGTCAATGACTTCAAAGTCATACACTCCGTTGATAACTCTTGTAGCATAGCTGGAAAAATAATCTGTCTTAACCACATTAGAACGGCCACCTGGAACCAAGTAAGGAATTTTAGAGGTAATTATTAAACGGTTTTTGAATAGCCTCAATTAACACCTTGCTACCAGCAGAGCTGTGGCATACTGACCTCTATTTGAGATCAAGTAGTCAACTACACTGTATTATTTTTACACTTAAAATGCATACCCATTACATGAAACATTCTCTCTACCCTATCTTATATCGCCTTGCACACGGTGTTGGTTACCATGCACGTAACCTTTCAAGTAACATTCGAAAAATCTCATTTCTCGCTTCAGATAAATTGACAGATGACAGAAAAGTTGTAAAAAGTAGTATTTAGTTTAGGTGCATCCCATAGACTAAGTTATCGTCCATATAGCTCACAGAAAAATCGAGATATCACAAGGAACGAAACAGGGTTGGAATTGTTCTTTCAGAAAAAAACAGACTTTGCTTAATTGGCTTTCTTGTCGCCTATAAGAGGAAACAGACAAAGATAATGAGAAAACTTAAATGCACATTTTTTGTTTCCATTCTTCTAGTTAGCAACAGAACAATCAATGATAAATTTAAAAAACACGAGACAACCTTTGAAAGACATGTTTCGGTATAACTTATGCCATCTTCAATATAATGAAAATAATCAAAATAGCGCTATATTTATGGGTAAATAACATTGATAACATGCTGAGCTAATGACAACAATAAATAATACAAAATCCGTACGTTGTAACGGTTTTCGTATTTTCTATTGTTGTCATTAGCTCGATCAGCATGTTATCAATGTTACCTATAAATATAGCGCTATTTTGATTATTTTCATTAAACTGAAGATGGCATAAGTTATGCCGAAACATGTCTTTCAAAGGTTGTCTCGTGTTTTTTAAATTTAACATTTTTTGTTCTCACTTTCTTGATTCAGTTTTCTCCGTGTGTACAAGGTAGCGATGAAAAAACGCCGAATATAATGTCACTTGGATTTACCTTAAAGGTGAATTTCGTGCCATTTTGTGCCTGTTCCGATCATGCCCCACATAACTCTTATCATTCCATTATCATTCCCTAATTAGCATATCCAATCACATGGTTCCTTGATTGTTCCTTGATCGTTCCTTGATTCTTCCTCGATTGTTCTTCATCGTTCGGGAACGATGTCAACGATTAATGTCTGCCTTTAGGTTGCTCGGGCCATCACCAAATTGCGGGATCATTATCCAAACGGCTGTAAAGCCGTACACTTGCCAGTAAAACGGTTACAAATTAAAAGCGATCATGAGCTCGAAATCACTTCTTCAAAAATTTCTTTGATTTTTTTGCTCAAACACAATACTGTACATGTAGGTCACTGCAAAGGGTTTTCAGCCCCTTTTCACTGGATATCATCGAGACAAGTGTGTAGTATGTTGCATACCATATTGTGTGACGCTAGTTGAAAAGGTCAATTTCATGTGTTAGGCAAATTTGAGGCGCTTTTGAACTGACATTAACTTCGGACTATATTGACTATTTCTTGAAAATTCTCTTACAGTTGTCATTGACTTTGTGTTTCAATATAATATTAAGCTTCATTCGAAGGATAAAGTGTTGGAAAGAAAGGTTCGACTCACGGTATGCAAATTTGGTTGCTGTGAAGTAAAATAAACTTAAGAAAAATGTTTGCATTCTCTTTCTATCATAATTATAACCAACTTTGAGTATAAGTTACATTCAACAGTTTTGCTCTTGACAGCAGGTTTGAGTCTGGCCAATGCAAATTTCAATTCTGCATTTTTTTGTTAGCTTAGTTGTTTATGTCCCATGCGGTATGCAAATCATTCAAACCTCAGCACCAAAAATTAATAGTCAGGCATTACTAGCATTTACTGTGAAATTAGTGAACTAGATTACAGAGAGAAAACAATGAGTCCTGATCTGTAATTGCAATTCTTTATTCCACAATCTTGTTCTGCCATGAAGGTAGTATTTTACCACAACTACGTGTATTCGATGATCACACGAAAAGAATGAGCACAGAATGAGCACTGGCAAAGGAACGATAAAAAGACACGAAGTACAAGGAAATGGCACGGCACGATCTGTATGGGATGGGAACGAGAAAGAATGAAAAGACGCTGCTGAAACGTGCAAGTGAACACTTGTCTTGGATGGAATGGAAACGTCAAGAAGAAATGGACCTCCGAGACTGGAGAAACCACAAACTGAGAGGAAAAGAACAAAATACACTAATGCAAGGAATATGATGAAACTTAATTATTAATTGGAGCCTGATTGTGTTATATCTACATTTGAGTTTATTATTTCAAGCTTCCGTTTCGTGTCTAACCAGTCGGAGTACATAAGGATGGTGCAAGTGTTACCACACATCATTTTTTAGGTGCCCAATAAAAAATCTAGTCGCATGAGCGACCAGCTGGTCATTAACTTTGAGCCCTGAGTCAATCGATTTTGCACGTGATCAATCGTTCCTAATTTATGCCCAAACTGCTGCTACAGTGATTCTGGCACTACATGAATCGCGTAACCCGCAACGCGATTCTCATAGCGAAGACACAATTCGTGTAGTGCACAAAATGAGATGCGACTGGTAATTTACTTTTGAGCATTACTGTACTGTAATGGTTCTGGCACAAATAACTGTAAGACAGTGTGCTATTGACAGCTAGGTCACACAGACATAGAATAAGTTACCTTAAATAATACCATGTGACACTTAATTTTTGCAGGAATTTTGTTTTACAGGAGTTTCATTTTGCGGAAGTTTTGTGCAAAACAAAATGGGCACCAACGTGATTCTGCATTACCTGTAAAGGGCGATGTTTGTATACATGTATAACTTCCACAGTGGAGTAAATTTTTGGGAAGAAAATTTATGCAGGAAAAAATTTTTTTTACGGGAACTTTTTCTTGCAGCTCATGAAAAAAAAACGCAAAAATCGCAAAAATTAGAACCCGCAAGAATTTAGTGCCACAGGGTAGGTTAGTATACCTTGAATTTCTACACGTTCAATGTAGAGTGTATTAGCATTGTCCAGTGGAGGAATACCCCTATTGAAAAGAATTATAACAGTA
Source organism: Siderastrea radians (assembly GCA_964017195.1). Classification (NCBI taxonomy): domain Eukaryota; kingdom Metazoa; phylum Cnidaria; class Anthozoa; order Scleractinia; family Rhizangiidae; genus Siderastrea; species Siderastrea radians. The sequence goes on from OZ024895.1 coordinate 22,889,159, forward strand.
TAAAAGGTGAAGAGAAGATAAAACTGAAAATCAAGAGGTGAATTCCAAACATTGAATCCAGGACATCTCACTTACCAGTAGTACGAACGAACATTCTCATCCTTTAGGCTCCAGGTAAATCCAAAGTTTCGAGAGTAATAGAGCTAATGGTAAAAATGAATATTATTATAAAACAAAACTTAAAAATATTGCATCTACTTAATAAGTTAGCAGCCAATGGGAGAAGGTTGCTGAAACAAATCACAAGGGGGCAGTCCCAAGTTGACTCCCAGGGACCTGTTTTAAGTCCCTTGGGAGGAATCATATTTTGATTTCCCCGACTGTTAACGAGACAGTTTCCCACAACCAACTGAGAAAAAAGAAACTGGTCATGAAGAGCAAATTGGATTGCCCCTGCAACACGTCTGCTCATGTTCACTTACCACTGTTGTCCTGTCCTTTTAAGTACAAAAATTATTGCTACTGACGGGGGATTTTCTCCGGTGAGACAAAAAGTAGCTTTTGCCCGAAATTAAAACAAAAAAAAAATCCACTCAAACTTGACTCCATGTGAAAAACCCTTTTACTTTGCATTATTCTTGGTGTTGCTGAAGCAATTATAATAATTGTATTTTAACTACCATGTTCTGGTGCAGGTTCCCTTAAAATTTTTTTTTTTTTACATGACTTGGTGATAACAACACCAAGAAACTGTCATGAATCACTTATTATTATAATAATAAAATCGTCTCCAGTATTAAGTTACCTTGGATGTTGTCTCATCATAGGCCAGAACAACTTCACTGTTACTTGGATGAAACACAATTTCATCGGGGGAAAATAGCACACTTCTCTGCACAAATGTTGAACAATCATCCCTCGTGCTAAATATGATTTTATGTCGTTTGTCAACAAAGAGATACTGAAAGAACAAAGATACAGTATAACAAACTGTTAGCTTTATGCACATCAAAGAGGACACAACATATGGGAATTAGGATGGAAAACTTTAAGATGCTGATAATTGTATACAACTAGGCTTGAACTATTCAACAACTTATCATACAAATCCTCTTTATTTTTCATCAAACAACCTGCATTAAATTCTCACTATTGAACTTCAATGGCCTTTTTAATTTTTAGTTGAAGTCATTCTGCTTCTGTTACATGTAATATAAGTACAGTGTACATGTACCATAATATAGCATACAGTATAATTTGCCGGTCATTGTCAGTGTGGCAATGGCCATAATACCTGTTTTTAGCTAGTAAAATGATGTGACAGAAGCCAGGTTAAAAGCTCTGCTGTGTTGACCACATGTGACCCAACCTCAATAGGCAAATTTGTCAATCATACAGCAAATAACACCTGCACTGCAGTTTTCACTTATGTCCAGGTTTGCATGCAGCTGCAAAGTTTACGATTTTTGGTGTGCTTGCGAAAAATTGCAAGGTTGACGATTTTTCACGTTCTCTTGAATCTCGCAGTTTTGAGCTACATGTAGCTGATCACACACCTGCAATAAACGAGGTTGCTGTTTTGCAAGTTGATCCCATAACAGTAAAGATCACTTGTAACAGGCTCCACAAACGTTCCACGAACATATGTGAGCATGGTACACTTTTTTGTCTTTGTATATCCATGAAGCCTACTCAAATATAACAGGTGCCGAGGCTTACAACACTTTATGCCATTCCCATACAGCAAGCGATAATTAAGACGGATTCCGCTCAACGTTCGAGCAATAAGTGCAAAAAATATTTACCAAAAAACTACTCATAGCACGGTAACATTTTAAATGCTATTTGAAACATCTCACTCTAGTTCACTTGCCCAAGTGACCCCGCGATGAAATTCTCAAACATTCTGAAGAAAATTAATTTCAAATCTCGGAAAAGTATGCTAAAAACGGGCGCCATTTTGTTTTGAAATGACATGAAGCGTCTTTTTAATTGAAATATTGATAACTTCAAATCCAATTTTCTCTCGCGGGGTCAGCTTGGGAGCAAAAGTAACGATAAGTTCTTCTTATCTGTTCTCAAAATGTGACAGTGCTGCAAGTAGTTTTTTGGTAACTTAATTTTTGCAGTTACTGCTCGAACGTTGAGCGGAAATCGTCTTAATTCAGTCAAACTTACAAACCTTTGTGTTATCCACAGGGGAAGCATAAAACATGTCAATCAGTGCATACATATTGCCACCAACTGATTGCATAAAGGATGATGTGCGATTCTCAAAGCTGTGACCGTAATCCTTAGAAATCCACACATGGCTGTTGCTGTGTAATCCAGGATTTTTGTCCCGTGTCAACATCACAATAGTGTCCTTGTGGTCCCCTGCCCAGTGCACATATGCCATGTAGTGACTGTCGTTGAGCTGAAACTATAGAAACATATTTGTTACCAAAGGTGTATAACAAAAGAATTGACTCTGCTGTGAACAACCAGATGAGACATTAAATGACTAACAATAAAGCTGTATAAAATGCAACATGCACCACAATCACAAATATATGATTGCAAAGCCTGCAAAAAGGCAAGGGCTGCCCCACACTCACTTATTTTTAAGACTCAGACTACTGACCCCACTGACTTGCATTTAACTTTGCCTAAAATAACACTTTAGATACATTTACATGGCTTGCAGGGAGCTTGGAGTTTATTTCACATCAGTGAGATTGGATTTTGCTTGCATCACAAGGCAATATTAATATTCTTCCTTAATAGTGTTGGATACATGTAGTCCATAAGAGCATTTTAGCTTAATCTGATTGATACTGGAAAACACTTGTACAGAATAGAAGATCATAAAATACAGGAAAGAAACATCTTATGACAGGTCTACATGCAAATTCTATTAAAAGTGAACAAATTTGGCATGTGGCTAAGAAATTAAGATACCGACACCGCTCCTGTTGAAATCTTCCGCAATTAACACACAATGACAGACAAATCACTTATAAATGCACTGAAGACCAGCAACCCACTTCCAGTCATATACTGAATGGAGGAAATAATTAGGTAGTTCTAAATGAGAAATAAGAACTTTACAGGGCGGATGCTCATTTGTTACAAATTACTTCAAAGCTTGCAATCATTCAATAAACAGAACCAACACATACGAGGTGAGAGAATCAACATTACTGTCTTGAAATGAGTTCCAGAACAGAGATCTTCTGTGTTACTCTGTACAGGGCTTCTGAAATTTCGCGCGGTTGCGGAGCCGCGAAATTCAGGTATATCCGCGAAATCCCGCGAAATTGACAAAAACACGTGAAATACCGCGAAATTCGCTAGAAATTCTACCAAATACATGTCGGTACAACATATTTGAAACTTATCTTGGCTATTGGAGCTGTTTACTTGCCGTAAACTTGCAAATTTCTCTTGAAATTTCGTCACAGCCACGAGTAAACATCGTACCAAAACTACCAGGCGTTCTCAGATTAATGTTGCGAAAACCTGGGGACTGGTAAAATAAAAGACAAGACTTTTCGTTGACACTATACGGAGTGTAAAAGGAAACTGCTGTCTGTAGTAATGCAGGCACACGTTTAATCGTACACGAATGGACAGAGCTGAATAACGTCTGCGCATGTCATCGGTTCGCGCAGGGGAAACTGGGGATGACAACTTGAAACCATAGCAACATTTACGTAAAATGGGGGAATTTTTGAAAATATGAAAAGTGCCGAGGTTTTTTGCTTCAGTTAAGACTTTGGTAGACCAGCTAAGCCTAGAACTTTCGACAAAGACCAAACGATAGTATAGCTTAAACATATCTCCTGAACACAACATTTTCATACCTGAACACAAACCGAAATTTTACCGCGAAGTCAAGAGCCCGTGCCGCGCAAATGCGGCTCGTGCAGCTGGCTGTGTTACATATTATATTAGTGAGTGCGTTGTTCACGGAAACTTCCGGTAAGCGTCCTGTTTTGGGTGTATTAGGCCCCCAGCCGCACTGTGCCTCCGGAGACTTAGCTTGTCTAAAACATCGCCGATCGATCGAGCGTCAGGACAGTCGCTGGTTGAGTCCTTTACTAAAAGACAATCAAAACAATTTCAGACATTGCTGTAATTTCCAGTCCGCCTTTTTAAGATTTTGAACAGCCACGGAAAAGGAAAAGAGAATCATCATTTCACTGGAGTTGGCACCATTTTAAAAAGCCCTGTACAGACACCAGACAAACGCTCCAGAAAAGAATATTATGTCGAAAAGCAATGAAGCAGTTTACTGATAAAACAGCCCTGGACTCTTGAACGACCTCCTTGCTTGTATTACGGGCAGTCAAAACTTTTCCAGCAAAAGAAAAGAGCTACCAGGACAGTCATTTACCTCTGTTTCACATAATTAAGGACTATGTTAGGTAACATATTTTGATTTAATTTAACTGGAAGATGGGTTTTTAATTCAGTTAAAGTTCATGGGTGATGTAACACTGGAAACAAATTTTCTAAACTTCTTGACAGACTACATTACGAGGACTGCATTACAAAGGGAAAGTGGACTCTATGCAGCTAGTTGTGCCATATCCTTGAGGGGGCTGTCCATAGGTCAGATTTTTAGGATACAGCACCACACTCAGGACAATAGTTCACCCTTTGGTGACTTCCTTCAAAATAGTTATTTTTGGGATGTTTTCATTACTTGACGACTGGTCCTTTGCTTTTCATGCAATTGATTTTGCCATCCAATGAGTCACTTTACAGCTAAATAAATGAACATCAAGAATATGTTGGTTCATTTTCAATTGCTTTTACTAACTAATTTTAAATGGTAATTAAAGTGCCACACGACACACACTCTTATCACATAAATTACCAGCAGATGTCTTTCTTTACAGAAAACTGAAAACTGTTAAAACAAAAGTTGCAGTTTATAATGTATTGCAGATCATCTCTAAAAAAATGAATGAAATATTCTGAAAACTGACATAATTATGGCAATAAAGTCCCGGACTTGACCCTTCAAGTGCACAATATTTGTTTGAAAAAAAAAACTGGTTTATTGCAAAGCTGATCTCAGGATGTATGGGCCTGTCAAACCCTAGATACAAATAAAAACTTTTCACAAGTGGGAAATGTACAGATTTTTATTTAAAAGAAGCTCTGCATACACCACCAGTCATGTGAGCCCCTAAATTCAGCACATGGAAAAAACAGGGTGATGTACTCAGAACCAGTGGTATAACACTACCTCTGGGATTTCAAGGAAGCCCTACCTACCTACATCAAACACCTATACAACATGGAAATGTCCAGAAATCAGTCACAGTGAGGAAAATGTTTGCTGCGTATGGATCATCTTGAGTTTTATCTTTAGGTGTGGTGGGCAGTACAGCTGGTGGGGCTGTGGGAGAATCACTGCGACGACACCTTCCACTGTCCCCATTTCACTCTTGATGGCCTCTGTTGACTTAGTTCTAAGTTCTTCTTATACGTCCTCTTCTGCAGGGCCTGCTGGTTATTTCTCACAAATAAAAAAAAAACTAAGATCCTGTATCATATCACGATCTGCATGTTTACCAGAACCACTCCCCAGCACTAAAGCATTTTCCTTGGAATCTGAGTCACTGAAAAATAAACATTTGCCATAAGCTTTCACGAGTTTGTAAAACTATAGGGCAATGTAGTAGCAGAAAAAACTACACAAGATAAACATTTTTGTGCACAAGCCCAATCATGATCAGAAATAAAATAATGAGGTAAAGGAAATACCAACAATTATGTTCCAATTTGTATGATCAAAGGTCATAATCAAGAAATGGTAAAATTACTGATTCTGTTACAGTTGATGTAAATAATCTTATGTGGCAGTCAGCTGCCATTTTACTTCCACATATAAGTGTTATGGGTATGTGACACTACATGTTTGACTACAGTTTTAGAAGAGTCAAAACGACAATCTCAGCTCATCTGGCCATCAATCAGCTGCAAGAATTTGTAACTGAATACTGTCGCTACCCCGTACACACTATCCGAGTCTATTGTCTCACACGAGAGGTAAGCACTTTGTAGACAAGAAAGACAAATAATTCGCTTTAATAACCTAGGAAATGATTCTGTTGAGAGAAACGCTTACGAACGCTCCGACAGAAGCCTTTATTCACTTGTGGGTTTCATTTCTTGTTTGGGAGCCAAATATCTGTTTTTCAAATATGATCGCAAAGTTTTGATTTGGAAATAGATTGTTTACTTAAACTTATTGGAAATTATTGTCTAAAACAAACCTAACTCTATGAATGTTGCACAAGAGTTTGGTAAGGTATAGCTATATAAAGTGCAATGCTAAATTTAATCTGAGGACTCACTCACCGTAGTGCTGCAGCCGATGATCTCAAGAATTCGCTGGGTTTCCACGACTTTTAAAACAGCCAAACAGTAGATAGACAAATTCCCAGTTTGTCTGAAAAAATCTCCACCACAGAAAATACCTTTAAATCGCGTCTCAAGTTCTATTTTCTCGAGTGACATGACGCCAAAATCAAGCTTGCATGGCGCCAAACAAACGGCCGATCGAACGATTTTGAAATGCTGATCTCGAGCATGCGCAGTCGTTTTTCAGCCCTGTCACACGAATGAAGACACAAGAATGTTTTGACTTCACAGATGGATTTAAACCTTTGATCTAGAACAATCTTGCCTTGTAACTGCAAAGCAACACAAGAGAGCGATGAGGGGAAAGAAGTTTATTGCGTTGCTGTTTTCGGCTCTAAATTGCAGCTGAAAAAGGAGGTTAACCGGCCAAGCGTTTCGATGAAGCTTTATATGTTTTTCTTGTCCCTCGAAACAAGTACAGTTGCCTTCAGAACTGTGTTGGATGAACTTTAGTGTTTCTTTCTTGCCCTGAATTTGACATCCTTCCAACATTTTTGTCAGGAATCTTTCTTTTTTGCTTTCTTGTTCGCTTTTCAACGAAAATTTGCCCCGAAAATTCCCGCGAAAATCCCGCGAAATCGGCCGTTTTCTCCGCGAATTTGTCTCTTCAAATCCCGCGAAATTTCACTTTTTTTCCCGCGAATTATCAGAAGCCCTGTCTGTAAGTTTTATGATACATTTATGGCTTCAAAGGTTGTCCACTGTACTTATATACATTTACAAAATAACAAGGTTAACAACTGATTTTGATTGGTCCAACCGACTTCATCATAAAATGATCACCATGATGCACGCAGCCTGTGTCACGTGTGCATTATAGCTCAACATAATAATTATGCACGCAAGCTACGTCACAACCATTTTTTCTTTGCCAAATGCAGAATTAAAAAATCTGCCGGTTTGCCATTTATGGCAGGAGAACTTCCCTCCCTTGAACTCCAGTTCAAAATGAAGATGACTCAATTGATACACCTCTAAGTGAGAAGACAAGGTTTGCAGACCTTACAGAGAAAGACAGAAACCAACTTTTGATTCAAACACAAGCTTCAATAAGCACCGACAACTTACAAAAAGCGTCAGTCTTCAAATTCGCTCAAAGAGGTCGGCTACTACATGTATTTTCCCTTTAACGTTGAAGTAATTAAAAAAGGTTTCTTTCAAACCTTGTTGATACAGTCGGTCACTCTAATCAAACCAGCTGCCTACTTCAAATTTTATTGAAACCCCTGAGAGCCCAACCAATTGGGTGGTGAACGCTTTCAAAGGTAAGAAAAGAGTCACCTATAATAATAGATGCACTAAAGAAAAGTCAGACATTGGAGTCAACAACATTGGAGTCAACAACATTGGAGTCATTGATTAACAGTGTTTTCGGCAATTTTTCACAGAAAGCACAACAATACGTGAATCCTTACGAAATTATTAACAAAAACTAAAAACAACTTGATTTTACCTTTTTATCTCAGAATGGAGTGCACAAAAAGTCCCAGCCTTGCCTAAACTTAAACAAATGGATGAAAACCAGCTTGGTTGTCTCAGTTTTACACCAAAGACAGAGCAAGAAGGGAGAGGAATACAGCAAGTCATCATTAATTCCTTTCAGAAATGCCATAGAAAGAGACCTGAACAACCCGCCATACAACAAAAATAAAGAAAAATAATTATTTTATAAAAGAAATAAATGCATTGTTGAGTTATATAAGCACTTGGGAATTTTTAAGAACACTCGCGAAGTGTGAGAAGCACTTCTCTTGTGTTCTAACAAATTCCACCAACAATGCACTTGACGTACTTTTTTTTTAGTAAATGCAATGTTGCTTAACCATGGCATTATTGTTCCTGGTAATTACTCCAAAATGATTTGGCTAGGTACCAAGGGCAAACCTCACCATCCATTAAGACATTCGTGTTTAAATTGTGCCTGCTAGGGGCCTATAGGGTGTCATTAAGGTTACACACTTTTGCAATTTTATGCTTTGCCTTTGTTTCATGGCTATTACATTTATTGCAAATTAATTAAGGACAATACATTGTTATGCCTCACTCCTGTCTCCTCACATGATTAATCCTTTTTTGCAACCCCTGCGGGCCTTGAAAAACATAAATTAGACTAAGAACAATACACATATGGCTCACTACTGTTTGCATAAATGAATGTTTGGTAGCTTATTTGTAGACAGAAAAATAAGCTCAGATAGTGACTCTTACTAAGAAACATGTAGAATATCTGTTTATTATGCCTTTCCATCCTGAGTCAAGCCATGACTTGTGTATTTAAATGTGGTTCTAACGTTTGAGTCTGTGGATGAAATTCTAAAGTGTGAATATGTAAGTGAAAGCTATTGAGCAGAACTTTTTCGTGGTTCTAGTTATTATGCTGTACAAGGTGGTTCTGACTTTTGTGTCTGTGGATGAACTTCTAAAGTGTGAATATGTAAATGAAAGCCACTGAGCAGAACTTAAATTCTGTTGTGCTGTTTATTATGCTGTATAAGGTGGTTCTGACTTTTGAGTCTGTGGATGAAATTCTAAAGTGTTATAATGCAATATACATGAATGTACAGAGACTGTAAATGAAAGCTGCTGAGCAACTTTTGCCTGTGGGTGCTGTTGAACATTTTGCTGTACAAGGAGGTTCTACGTTTGGAGTCTGTGGACAACATTCTTAAGTGTTACTGTGTAAATGAAAGCTACTGAGCAGTACTTTCCTGTGGTGCTGTTTATTATGCTGAACAAGATGGTTAGATTTTGAGGTCTACGGATGAAACCCTTAACTGTGAGCACTCAAATGAAACCTACTTGAGTGCCGTACTTTTCAGAGGTGCCATAAAAGTTTCAGTATTCCTTGTAAACGGGAAAATTGTTGTTCAAACAAAATTCATTTGAATAATCAATACAAAAAAAGTCAGTCATCTGGAGCTTGCTTTGTATTGGGAGCTAAAACTTAATTTTTCAGTCACGTAGCTAAATTTATAAATTCAACAGACATGAGGTAGATAGATAGACCGTTTATTAATAAAGTACACTTTGCAGTCAAATGACTGAATTACGGGAATGTATGAAGCAATAAAGCATAACCCTGGATGTAAGCACACACATTGTGCAGATACAAGAGACATCTCAGACACCATTAACAAGCACTCTGATCTACAGTAGGTTTTGTAGGCTTAAACAAATTTCACAAACATATTACATAACATCTATTTTTAGAGCATCTCCTGAGGCATAAACAGAACTTCTGTAAGAACTCAACCATAGAATCTCGGCTTGAATTTTGTGTCATTTTTAAACAGTTTTTTCCTGCTGTGAATTTGACCAATGAGTGCATGTATGGACTTTGAAAATTACAAAAAGGCATGTAAATACATTGAAAACATCACCACCAACATAACTTCCTTGTATGTGCTTTACCAGCATGACACACAGGGTTTTCAATAACTTGTGAACTGCCATGAATTAACTACACTGTAGTTAACTAACTGGCTATCTAAGAAAATGTTTCAAAGCCCTAGTAAGTGAAAATCAAGACATACTAGAGACAAGTTAGTGTTTTGTACCCAAGTTTTGTTTTGGGATATATTCGAAATATTAGTGATAATGATGCACATCTGGCTCATGAAAAACGTTTATTTTGGGCATCATTATTGAAGACTAGGCTGACTAGTTATGTAACTGTTGTGTAATAGCAGTATGTCTGAGTTTTGTGAGCATTCTAACATCAAACCCTGATATTTGTCAGACACGTAACATGCTCACAAAGACATAATTATATGACTTAGGTTAAAATAAAAACTGCATTGGATAAGAGTATCATGAGATGCAGCTATATATCCCTCCTGTGAAAAACAGAATATTGGTAAGGTCTTTGTTTGGCTTTTTCCTAAATAGTAAGCAGAAGAAACACTACAGTCAGATCCTGTTGTAAAGTTTTTGATATTACAGGGAGAGTTACCTAGAGTTTACACAAATCTGGTGTCTGGACTTAAGACTTTGTGAACAATCCATGAAACAAAAAGTGTACACTACACGTGAATTGAAATTTGTATCAACTTATCAGCAAGGAGGCCTTCTAGCTCCTACAGTTACTAGAACACCCTGGATCATAATGTCACTACCAGGAAAACTTTAAGTGCCCCTGTCTCTTCTAGCATTTATTTCACCACCATCAAATTTCAGCTACTCATTCATGTCGCTTGTCACTTTTTAAAACTTCCTGAGGAAGAAACTCACATCCATACCAAAGTAATATAAACAGTGCAGTACGTAGTTTGTGCAATAGTTGGTAGAGACCTTAAACTCTGGGCCCTGATGTCTAAACCAGCAATCCAACCCAGGATTAGCATCAACTTTCAGTTCAGTTTGATAGCCTAACAATGTGGATTTCTATTATTTTATTTCCTAAATTTTGTCTTTGGTGGTTGCCTTTAAAATGTACAGTGTTAAACTTACCCGTAAAAACACTTTAATTTTAACTTTTAAGAGATAAAGAAACCTTGGATAGCTATTAAACCTGGTTTTGCAATAATCAGCCTTTCAACAACAAGGCCCATTTAACAAGCTGCTCTAAAAATATTCATGAATTTAAGGAAATTACACAATTATTTTAATGCAAAAAATTGCTAAGATAGTGAGCATTTAAACTTGCTTTACTATATCAGGGGCACCCAACGACAATTTTCGGGAAAATATCTGTTCGGAAGACGATTTGAGATCTAGAATTTTCGGAACATTTGTTGTAAAATTTCTTGCTTGCCTGCCTCTTCTAGGATTTTCGAACATCTAAAATATGGTATTATTGTCCATTTTTTAACGGATTTCTACCCTTAAAAGGTCACCTAGAATTTTCGGGAGCCTTTTTCTGGCTAAAATTTTCGAAAAGGTAAGTTTTGATCCCTATAATTTTCGGATCACTAGACTTTCAGCTAAGAAATCCGAACAGATGAAAAGTTTTTAGGGGATAAAAATACGCCTATATCTACCATTTAAATACTAAAATACGTTCAATAATGCTAAGTTAAGTGGTTTTGAACTATATTCTCGTTGGGTGCCCCTGCTATATGCATACTGGTCTGAACTTTAAAATGTTTAAGTGCAGCTTAACTTGCCCTAATACATGAAAGTATAGGATGTATTGTAAGCATCTCACAAAAGAGCGAAATTAGGATAATTTAAGTGCTCGGCTGGGCATCATCTAGGGCTGTCAACACAACATTGAATATCGTCACTAGGCTAACAGACATCTGCTATGCCTGCAGTAATACTGGCTTTTCTAATTTGGAAACATCAACTTATTGTTATTGCTCTGAAACACCTTTAAAGCTTTTAATTGCATTCACGTGTGCATGACCAAATACTGGCTTGTAAATGACAGCGAAATCTACAAGCTGGAAGTTAATTACAAATACCAGAATTAAGATATTTGAGTAACACTTTTGTGGGAGTAAAGTACACTACAGTTAAGTTTTCTAGCGCTATGGTAAGCATAGCTGTAAAAAACTCAACAAAGCCTAAACAAAATCAAGAAATTTAGTGGCAGCACTGCATAATAACGTCAGATGAACAAACAACACAATTGCTATTCCACATGCGTCAGAGGTTTGTGCGTGATCGCATGAAAAGAAGACCAGCCTATTTTCTTGCAAAACTTCCGCAAACGACAGAAAAACTTGTAACCTCAAAAATCTAGACTGCTGTAATTACCGAAAAAAGTTGATTCGGAAAACAGAACATGCTTTAACAAAACAGCACCATTCTCTGGAAGACCCGACACGGAAGCTAAACAAGAAAAGAACTATGACATCACTTAAAATATTGCGCGTTTGCAAGAAATGTCATGCATGGTAGTTGATTGTAGCTTCAACTTGCTTACACGCAATTTAGAGTTCATGTTCATAACTGAAACAACGACATCATGGCCTACCTCGTTCATTCTTGGACTCACATCCGGGTTGGTCGATCGACGAACTCGAGAAAACACTTTGTGAGCATCTTGGTCGCCGCTGGACTGAAGATTGTCGAGAGCTTCGTGTTCTAACTTGAACAACTTTCTCGGAGTGCCCGGCAGCGGCGACTGCCTTTGTACGAACAAATGCCTCGCTCTCGTCCCTTTGATGGCATCTCCCCGTGTTATCTCAGTAGCTGAGAACAACAAAGAGGCCAAAAGTACGAAAATCTTCCGCAAATGTATCTCCATCTTTGAGGAGAAAGTTTAACGTCTGCCCTGAGACTGGTACGAACTTCATATATAAGACCAGGTCACGTGTAAAGATCTCACGTGTTGGCCTCGCGCGTAGAGTGACTTTGCAAAACTTCTTCACGCGTGACGCACGCGAGTCTTATAATTAAGGTAAATTCTCATCTGACAAGTCTTTAGCAAGGGATGTATATAAATATAGATATTTTTCTAAACAGTATATTGACTCGCTAAACAGTTGTCAATGACACTACAGTTACTGGTAGAGTGGCACGATTTCCATGTCTTGGGCGGTCGATCATGCGCCTCTAGGCCCGTTGGGGTGGGCAGACATAGACATACTTTATTTGTAAACGCAAGTTTCTGTGGCTTCAAGAGACAGGTCCACATCTGCTTCCAGCTAGCGCCAACATCTATGATCAAACTTACCAATTTTACCCCAAGCAAACAATGTTCATCGATTCTCATTTCGGTGATTCCTTCTTGAGAAAGATGCCATCAAGTTTTTTTAGTGCAAGGCTACCTCCATAACTTTCAGAATTTTTTGGAGAATGAATCTTGGGAAAGTTGGGAAGATCAGATTGAACAGTAATTTCAAATTAGAATTTGCATAGTTAACACCAAAACAGTCTCCTATGAACTTTAAGTTCTCTCTCATCGCTAGCAATCAGGAGCCACAGTTGATTATGGCTTCTGACAGCGATCTAATTGGGTGTGTGTTCTTTTCCCTTTTGTTCCTGCTAAAAGTAACGCGAATCCACGCAACGTGCAAACGCAACGTATCCGTGGAGGACTTAACGCAGTGCTCCCGATCTGCAATATTATTTGCTGACAACTGGAAAAAAAGGGACCAATATGGAGAACATTGTTAGCTCGTAATTACAGCTATTTCAATTAACGTTGTCGAAAGAAAACTTTTAGCCAACGCAACAAGACTGCGTGGTAATATGGGATTTTAATAAATGAATTCACCATTAAAAACCAGCAATACGTTCCCTGCCGTACGATAGAAAGCCATATGGACGACTTTCTGGGGCATATAAGGTGCAAGACCTGAAAGAACGATTGTCAGTCAGGGTACCTACCTACCTACCTACCTACCTACCTACCTACCTACCTACCCACCTACCCACCTACCCATCTACCTACCCACCCACCTACCCACCTACCTACCTACCTACCTACCTACCTACCCACCCACCTACCTACCTACCTACCTACCTACCCACCTACCCACCTACCTACCTACCTACCCACCTACCTACCTACCTACCCACCTACCTACCTACCTACCTACCTACCTACCTACCTACCTACCCACCTACCTATCTACCTACCTACCCACCTACCCACCTACCTACCCACCCACCTACCCACCTACCTACCTACCTACCTACCTACCTACCCACCTACCTACCTACCTACCTACCTACCTACCTACATACATACATACATACATACATACATACATACATACATACATACAGACAGACAGACAGACAGACAGACAGACATACATACATACATACATACATACATACCTACCTACCTACCTACCTACCTACATACATACATACATACATACATACATACATACATGCATACATACATACATACATTCATACTAGCTAGCGCGTCAGCGGAGCTCCATTGCTAAGGAAATTTGGTAACCTGTCAAGCCAAAAAATTTTGGTAGTGACGTAATAGTCACGTGACCGTCCGTCCGTACATCCGTACGTCCATCCCTCCGCACCACAGGGATACCAATACACTTCATACACAGGATATAAGCCTGTGCTGAATCCCGTGTGTTTTTGGCGCGAAATCGCATGTTGACCCGCGTTGTAGCAAAACAAGCAAAGACAACAAAAGACAAAAACAAATCTGTTAACGGAAAAAAAATTCAAGGAACACTCAGTTGTCTTTTTGGTGGAAGGGGAAAAGTTCAATTTAGGCGAAAGAAATTAGGCGATAAAGTTCAGGCAAAAAGTTCAAATTTGCCTCGTCGGTTCTGTTCAAGCTCGGTCGGCACACCGCTTGAGTTCGCAGCTTTTCGCAGCGGTTTCGACTCCAAATATAGCAGAGCTAGTGCTTTTTGTTTTATTTCTGTCCATAGCCATGGTTTTTACGGCGTTTCGAACACATTTTGCAGGAAAAACACCAGCATTCTCACGCTGATAGGCAGCTTGTCACGAAGAAAGAAATAAGTATTAAAATTAACTCCAAATATATCGTTAAACGCCCATGGCCTAGTGGACTAGTCACCGGCATCTTACGCTGACGAGCCGGGTTTGACACTCAGCGGGAGCAGGGTTTTTTTTTTTTCTTTGTTTTTTTTTTTTTTGTTTTGTTTTTTTTTTTAATTTAACGACTTGAATGAGAGTATTTTCACAAATTAATAACTGCCAGCAAAAACAAAACAAAAAAACAAAAAAGAAAAAAAAAGAGACAAAACAAAAAGGGGGGCTCCGCTTTTAGGCTTGGCTAAACCTATATATTACAGCTTCTCATTTAATAGACTCGAGTCGATAAGGTCAGGTAAGGTCAGTATATTCTTTCCTCTTAAAAAATACTTGGAGTTTCGAAGAGTGAACAGTTCCTTTAGATATTTAGCATACATAGAAATAAATAAGCTTTTGAAAACTACAATAAGCATACTGTGTATTCTTCCATCGTATAAAGATGCTGTCATTGCTTTCTTTAACAACTCGTCATAACTAGAATTTGTATCATTTAATATATATTTTAAGATGCGTTTGTTTAAAGTCTCTAGTTTATCGCAATTTCTAGTGCCATAAAAATTCCATATAGGCGAGCAATACTGAAAGTGTGGTAGGGCAAAAGCCTTATATAAGCATAACATGACGTTTCTAGTAATGAGACTTTTAAATCTCTTGAGAACACTGAATTGATTGTAAAGTGCCTATGAACTTAAAATTTTTCCTCCTAAATATGATAGTTTATGACTCCCTCAGTCTAAATATGTAAGTTTTGCTGAGTAGAACCCTTTGCATGGGATATTTTTCCAGCCGCAAAGTTCGAATTGAGTGTCTCCATTTTGCGCTCGGCCAAAACGATCGCATTACAAGGCTGTGACGTCACAAATCGCGCAGAAGACAAGAGTGTTATGGCTGACAAGAGGATTTTCAGAAGAGAAATTACTTTGGAGTGACTCTTTGGCCCAGGATTGTAAGCTACATTAGGGCAGGATTCGCACAATGAGAGCATCTGTGTGTCGTTTCTCAAAAGGAAACGAATTAAGGAGAGAAGCGGACTCATTTGAACCGTGTTCGACTCGGTAAGAAATCGATTCGACCCGCATTACAGAGCTGCTTCTCGGAAAAGCCGCAGCATTTGAATGTCGCTTTAATATATGTAACTTCTGCCACTGTTGGATTAGTTCTACTAGTAGCAATTATCGCGGAGCAACTACAGCGCTATTGCTATATTCATCTGTCCACTATTACCTAAAAGATCTACAACGTATAACTCTGCTACAAAGTTTTGTTTACATTTTCGTTTGTTTTGGAAACCACATACAATACGTTTCTCAAACTGGATGAACACCATAGAGTTTGAAGGGTTAACAATGAACGGAACTGTCTTGATTGACGAGACAAGACGTTTTAGTTAATCAGAGATAGCTATAGGAATATACATAAATCCCTCGTGTACATATTTAGTCAAATAAAAGGAAGCAGTTCCGCTCAGCATTGATAATTTTTATTGCAAGTCACTCTGCTTCCACTGCATTTGATTTATGTGGTCCTCTTGTAAGTAAAAAACACCACACATTTCAAGCAGATTTCTGCCTCTCTTCTTGTTGACCCTCCTTCTGTTATCTCAAGAGGACCACATAATATGAAATTTCACATACCACACGTAACACCGCATAACTGACCCTTTTGCAGCACAGTCTTGGTGATATGTGACCTGGAAATTCCTCACACACTGAATTGTCTCAGTCTCTTCTTGACTCATTCCCTGTACCCAAGAAAGGTACCACACAAGCCACCTAATTAGTTAACAGAAAATGAGGTTTCAAAATGGGCCTTTTTGATCTCGTTCGCCACCTTTAATTTGTTGCCCCAATAGTTAAAAACAATATTATAATTATAATAAGAACCTTCCCAGAATGCTTTGCACCAGAAAAATTTCAATGCAAAATAACTTAGTTAATTTGTGGTCGAAGAGAATGCTGTACCATGTGTTATTTACAACTTCGTGAAAGTTATCCCTCATATTAACGTTAGGGTGATGACGTCATTATTCACGTGACTATGGCAAAAATATGTTTTAGCTCACTGCAACAACAGGCCTCCATCAATTCAAAAGCAGATAACGTGCTCTGATAGCCATTGGAATGGGCAATATGGAAATTGCCACTTGACATCTGGCAGTTGAAAGTTTAAGGTGGCTCTGTACAAGAGCATTTCCCAGGGGACTGGTAAGGAGTCAGTAGCTGTGGTAGTTTAAGGCGGAGAGAAACAAAGCTTGGCTGGTTGATAGAACTTCGCATGAAAGTAACGACCATGATATGCTCACTGTTGTGACGTCATTGGTCACGTGACCAGAGCGCACAGAAAATTCAAATCACTTTAAAACTGCTTTAAGCTCAATAAATTCGTAATTTCTCACAGTAATATTGCAGAAAAAATTGCAAGTTATTCAAAAACGTCCATTATTATTTTTCCTTTTGAAAAAAGCACAATGAAAAATGAACCT
Organism: Siderastrea radians; assembly: GCA_964017195.1. Lineage (NCBI taxonomy): Eukaryota > Metazoa > Cnidaria > Anthozoa > Scleractinia > Rhizangiidae > Siderastrea > Siderastrea radians. Next base: position 22,906,437 of record OZ024895.1, read on the forward strand.
TAAACTTTTGATAATCCCCTGTTTTGTGAGGTTTTAATATAAATGTAAAAACGAATCAGCATATTTGGTTTCAAACTATGCTCTTTCTAACTACGTTAACAGTTTTTTTAAAAAAATTCGTTTTCATATAGCTTAGGGATGTGAATTTGTAGGCACGCGGAGTACTGGGCACCAATGTCACGGATTGCTCAGGAAGACTGGTGCACTTTTTAGGCGCGGCGCCATAGCTAGCGACAAAAGCTGAAAAATGGGGTGAAAAGGAGTTTTAGCTTTCTGTGGTCCATTTCTGCTAAAGAATTGTTAATGGTTTCTCGGAAAGAGGACAGCACTTCATTTTTCGCTGCATTGCTCATGTCAGGTACGTGTAATTATAGCTTTTTATTGTCTTCGGTAAACAGCTTAATATATTAGCAGGGCTTTACCGATCGATCATTATAGTATAATGTTTCATATTTATCGTTAGTCATCCAGTGCTTAAATAATTTGCCATTTTCGTTCCGGTAGCAAAAAGAAAGAAAAAAAAGAAGAAAAAAAGAAAGATAGACACTTAGGTTGGTAACTAAAGTTTATTAAGTTTCGTAAGTCTTTAAATAAACGTTATATGAAGTGATGTAGTTTTTGTACGCTCGTCTGTGAATCGTATGTTATTTGTTGGCCACGTAAAAGTGTAGCATCGCATCCTTTATGTTTTCAGTAACTTAATTACAGCGTTGCTGTTAAAATTAATGTTTCAAACAGCTATTGCTTAAAGTAAGAAGGTCAGGCTATTCTCCTAATGTTGATACTGGCAGATAAGCTTAAATTCTTTTGTGTAGCATCATTAATATTTTACGTGTTGTAAACATCTCATAACAACATAACATAACACATAACATACTTTATTTTATCTGGAACTCCATTTGTTTATTAGCTGGGCTTTTCTTCACTGCTTGCAAATTATTTATATACATCTAATGACTCACGAATGTTTCTTAGATCAAGTAAGGTTCAAAGCTATACATGTAGTTGGTATGATTTGATGACAAACAACAAATTTAAATTTCGAATTAGGTATGATCACTTTTGGGAAAATATGCTTAAGATAATCGAGTTCAAAGCAGGTGGATGTAATTTTTTTGTACATCTCATTCTCTACTTTTACTGATTAAGTTATTCCATAATTTGCAGGGTAAAAAATTAACTTCAGTGCTTGAATCATTGAATTGCAACTGGGGCCAGTATCCTTGAATTCCAACCTCGTCCTCAGGGTATTTTCACTTGCTTGCTTAGTATAGTGGACCAGGCCATTTAGATAAAGTGGCTTTCAAAATCCTCTAGTCTAAATCAAAAAATTTAAAACCATATTTACTTGAATAGACCCCTCCCACCCCGGATGAGAAGTAAGTCTTTTATCCAGGGATTTCGCCAATAATCATGTGGAAAAATTACCACATACTGTAGAACTCTAAGTAAGACTGGAGTCACATGTCAATAAAAACAAACCTCAACTTTTAGTGGCCCTGGTCAGTTTTAAATTGCTACTGGTAACCAGGAGACTGTCAATTTTTAGCCCTGAAGTTGTTGTTTTCACTGATCCTTTTTTATCTATACTAGGCATGTATATGTCAGCAGTGATCAGTGATGCAGCTTTTCTTACAGTGAAGGTATGCCAGGGAAGATATCAATCATATAATTGTCCCAGCTTACATACTATCTTACTGTTCAGTAAAATGAACTGGGTCAGATGCAATGATCGGTTTAATTTGGGTTTGGTAGTTGAACACAATTAAACCAATAATATGCATACAGCAGTGTTTGATTCCAATTTCTGAACCCAGTCAAACATAATTAAGCACAGTTAAACAATTTTAAAATCATTCAAATATACCAGATATTTAAACCATCTGCCTTTAAGTGTGTGAGAACAAGCACAAATTTCTGTAGTGTGGAATTTGAGCATGATCTGTTTTATATTGTCGTGTAAACACATAGAAGACTGGGTGGCTAAAACAGCCTTTTCGGAAAAAGAGAATTTGGCAATCCTAATACTCACAAAGGAAAATAAAAGTTGAACCAAGGATAAAATTAAATCACAACATTTACATGAGTGTTCCATCAAGACTTCCATTGGGGTAGGTGATGAAAACCTTATACCCACTTAAGTTACAAAATCCATTTTTCACAGTGATGTAAGATTTATTCTTGGTGGTTAAAGGGTTAAAACTTAATGCAGAATGAATCAAACAGTTATACCATGTATGGGTTTCCGTACCACAGTGATTATTGTGACCCAGTACCACTACTGGGGCAAGCTCACACAGGTATGACTTGTACAGTTAAGAGATTTTGTGCTGTAATCATGAAACAAATACAGAGAAACAAGAGGAAATCGGGAGGAACTTGTACCCGAATGAAAATCATGCTGGTATTATGTAAACACCCCCTTAGCCTAAAGTCGAGCAGCTCTTAAGAATGTTTCACAACATCCTCAGAGACCCAGGGGCAGTAACGCCCTGATTTCATGAGACCGGTGCAAACTCAGACTGGTATGATTTTGTTTACATGAGACCGGTCTGAAAGTCAGACTGGCATGAAGTGTTTACCTGAGACCAATCTAAACTCTGTTTGTGTTAATATGGTCCACAACCATCCCATCCTTAAAAATCCAGTTTATCTATTATCCAACAGCTTGGAATGCTCCAACGCCACTTGTTAAACGTGCATACCCAAAACAAATATCTCAGAATAATTGGGACCCTGTTCAAGCTTAAGTGGCTCCCCAGTCTGATTTCAAACCATTCTGAGTCATTCATATTGGTTCAGCAGCAGTGATGAGTTAAACCAGCCTAAGGCCCTGTTGACATGAGTGACTTTATCCCCGGATGCCACTTTTATCCCATCCCGGGGTGACTTTCATTGCAGTGTCTGGTCATTTACCTGTAAATGTTTACATGATTTGGAGCTGAAATGTGTTCACCCCAGGACGATTTCATCCTGGTCTTCAGCACCAGGATGAAATCGTCCCGGGGTAAACACCATTTCAGCTCCAAACCATGTAAAAACTTTCAGGTAAATGACCAGACACCAATATGAAAGTCATCTCGTGATGAAATCACTCGTGTAAACACAGCCTAAGATGATAATTATTTTATACTAGCTTCATGTTTCGTACATTTCGTGTAAACAGAGGTAAGCATTTGGAGTCGATCTGAAGTCGTACCGGCCCAAGTTGGTACCATTCTCATAGACTACGAGCAGTCTCATTTTTCTCTGGCGTGTGCACACTGACTGTCCTACTATTGGTAATTGCGATAATTATTATCTACTTTGTTTTTCTTACAGGTTTTTATTCCATCAACCTGATGTCAGGAAAATATGGCAGTTTATTATAAGGGTTTGGTTAAGAAATTTATACTTTTAGCTATATTCCCAGACACACTTTATCAATTCAAATAAAAAATTTGAAGAGCAGTTTTGAAATAAGGTTATATATTTTTTTGTCTTTTTCTGCTTAACATTTTGATGTCATTGATTAGTTTGACTGTCCCCTCAGTACTACTAAGTGGACGATGTATGAAAATGGAATGAATCCTGGAGTACACCTTTTAGGGCTCTACTTCAAAATATCTGATGAGCACACCCTGCCCCATATCTTTTTTGGGGGGAGTATTCCCCCACCCCCCCAGCTACTATCCCAGGAATGAAGAGTCAGACCTATTTGATTGAATTCTCTTTATGGGGAAAACTATATTGATTGACTGATTCACCACAGTCTGATCCCTTTTTGTCAGTTCATTGCCTGTTAGGTTTCAGACTATTCTGAAATGATTTAGGAAGAGGCTATTCCTTTTGTTTTTCTTTGGCACCAGATTATGGCAATCAGTAACAATGCTTATTGGTGGTAAATTATCAAACCAAAAAGAACTAAAGTCTCGAGATCTACTGCCATCACGGTCTGGGGTAGTAAGAGAGTGAGTCATAATCTGTGCATCAAATAAAGTCACTTGTCATTACTGGACCATTTGTTATTCGCATTGGCAACACTGAAGTGACAGATTGATTGATTTACTGATTTGTTGATTGACTGATTGATTGATTGATTGATTGATTGATTGAATGATTTATTTTTTAATTGGCTGATTGACTGATTTATCAGCCAGTTGGTTGAGTGGTTGATTGATTGACTGATTGGTACTTAAAATAGTTGAATGAATTTATTCACCTGAATTACGTTAGTAACTACATGCATAATGCTGCACTTCTTCGCATCTTCGTCTGGCAGTAAAATAATAGGGAGATGTCGCAGCTCTTACAAGGCCTTCTCTGATTTGCTGAGAAAACAATACACCAAACAACAAAACAATGGACCCTAGCCCCGAAAACAATAGACCTGCGTGATACCAAGGTCCAATGAAATTAGAGGTTGTTAAGAGCTGCGGGGCTACTCAAATAATACCCGGCTTCAGTCGAGACATAAAATAATTTTCAAGCCCCAATGTCATGACATAATTGTAAGCAAATAATTTATTTGTAATTAGCAAGTAGTAGGTAAGAATACGTATTAGAGAGCAGGACTATTAGAGCTTTACAGTAATTTAAATTATATTTCATATTAACTCCAGTAAGGTACTCCTTCTGAGTAACTACCACTATTGGACAGTCAAGAAAGAAAGCAATGCCCTGGGATGTTTTAGGGTTCACTACTTTCTACTATTAATTTAACATCCCGGGGAATTAATACAAGTAAATAAGGTACATCATCATCATCATCATCATCATCATCATCATCATCATCATCATCATCATCATCATCATCATCATCATCATTCAACTATAGCGTCATTTTACCATATAAGGAGAAAAATATGAGTATAAGAGCGTCTTACAGTGTAGAAAACGTATTGCACTATAGTATCCCGGTTTCAAATCACTTATTGAATAAAGCATTTAAATTGCTTAGATATTTAAGTTTATATTACCTACAACAGAGGCTTATTTAAAATTTATGAAACACTGGTTCTAATTTGATGAGAGGTGTATTACTAATGATTAACTAACAATTATAATATTGTTTTCCGGTCTCACTTGTAATAATAATAATAATAATAATAATAGTAATAATAATAATAATAATAATAATAATAACAATAAGTTTTTCCAAAAATTAGCTGCATAGGCTACATTCGTGCCCTACACATGCTATTTAGGGACATACAGTGTAGCATATAAATGTCTGGTACTGCTGTAATAATAATAATGATACAGTGTATATACACAGGATAGCCCCATCAGTGTAAAAACACTGGTAACAAAGTGGGGGCTCTGTTACTAAATAAGTGTCCAAGATAGTAAAATACATATCTTCACACATTAAATTAAAACTATTTACTTGTTGCAGTTATCTCAACATCCTGCACCAGTCTCTCTCGTAATTCTGATCCTGGTTCAGCATGGTGCAAGTTCACCAGGTTCAGAAAATATTTTGCAATACTTGTTTTAAATATGTTTACCTCCTGGTGGATAATTCTATGTTTCCAATGCTTGACAAGAAGAAGCCTCTCGATATCATGGTAGTTTCACCTCATGGCGTGGTATCCCATCTTGATCACAAATTTTGTCCCACATCCCACCAAATCTATGTCCCTCAAGAGTGGCATGCATGGTTACGTAGCGGGAGCCTGATGCAAACACAAGAGTGTTGGGAGAATTCAAACGTTTATGCAAGCTTGATCGAACACAGACTTGGACATTTGTTACTGAAGAGCATCTCTCTTAACAACAAAAAAGGCTAATACACATGTAATGTGTACGGTGTACTGGGAGGGTACTGTAATTTAAAGGGTTCATGGATCCAAGGGCGATGCCTTAACCTCTCCCAATCCCCCCCCCCCCTTAAATAAAAAAAATGAAACTACACACACAAAAAGGGCAATTTCCAAGTGACATTTCTGCCATACTTCATGGAATCGGAATGGGTGTATATTTCAATGAAAATGGCACTTGAAAATGGCACTTCAAAATGTACTTCTGGAGCAAAATACTTATGCATCTCAGTGTTGAGAGTGACCAAAGGGAGTTATTGTGATTTGTCATATAAGACCAATATGAAAAGGGAGCTCAGACCAGTATAACTGAACAGGTATGGTTAAGTTTACATGAGACCAGAATCATGAAAGTATAAGTGATCACATAAATCCAGTAAGAGCTCAGCACACTAGCTCTCACCTGCCATGGCATGTTTCCACAAAATTGGTATGAACCAAAATCCTCAAGCAAATTGCTGAACAGAAAGACAAAAATCTCAGCTGGTCTAGTATCGTGTAGGCAATTACTCAAACCAGTTCATGAAGTCAGTAGCGATGGATTATTACAAAGACAAAGCTGAAGTCACACTAATCTGCGTTTGCACGCGTATCATACGATGTCCACCTTTATTTATCACAGTCATCACCCTCATAGCACCTCCAGGTGGAGTAAAAGACCACAAATGAGCACCATACTCAAAAATTCTTATTTATTTGCTTTGAGATGCTCCCTCATAAATGGCTTGAAATTTACAACAATAAAAGCACTGCACTTCCATTTAAAAATCATTTGCAGCTGCTGATTATGATAAATAAAACCCGCTCTTTAGAAATTACTATTGATGTCTCAGCCTCGTACATTAGGTGTGTTGTAATATTTCAAGCAAATTTTGGGTATGCTCATCTTCAATGTATAAAATACTTCCTGTTAACTAATAAGTTTATATCAGTGTTCTCTCTGCAAAAGTCCTCATTCGAAACAGCCGAACAAATGAGTCTATCTTTCTCTTGGCGCGAAAACCTATGAAAAGATGAACAAATTAAGTTACAAACAAGTACACCGTAAACTTGAGCTTGTCTGGCATCGGTTTGAGTAAAATAATTGAAGTACATACAACGACGTTCTGAACAAAAGAAGTAAAGTCAAGGCTGCGTCAATCTCTCGTTAATAACACATAAAAGTACTGACCATTTAATTCTGGAAGCTTCTCCTTCAAGCCAGTCAGAGGTCTTCTCCTTCAAGCCAGCCAGTAGAGCTGAAATGCAATTTGTGTGAACAATGAGGAAATCAAATCAGTAGAAAGTCTCAATCTCCTGGGTGTTGCAATTGACTCCAAACTTAACTTCACAGATCATATAGCTCAATCTGTAAGAAGGCAAGTCAAAGGATCGGCGTTATCATGAGACTCAGAAACTTAATTCCAACAAAGGCTAAGCTAGTTCTATTTAAATCAGCAATCTTACCGTACCTTACGTACTGTCATTTAGTTTGGCACTTTTGTAGATCTAGTGACGCGCGAAAACTAGAAAGGCTGCAAGAAAGAGGATTGAGGGCGGTTTATAGAGACAAGATTTCAAGCTATTCACAATTACTCAAAAGAGCTGAGTTACCAACACTTATGAACAGGCGTTTGCAGGATATTTGCATCTTAATGTACAGAGTGAGGAACAGACTATGTCCTACTTATATTTGTAATATTTTTAATAATCATAATTCCTCTTACTCTTTAAGACTGTCAGACTTTTCCACACCTAGTTTCAATACGGTTACATATGGTAAACATTCTTTGCGATATCTTGGACCAAAACTGTGGGGAAAATTATCCCCAGACATAAGATCAGCTAAAACTTTAAATATTTTTAGGAAACAGATACGCAAATACGATATTAGTCTGCTCATAGATGATGGCTGCAAGGGCTGTTCCCTCTGCTCCTCGTAATTATTTTATACAGTTTTAAGTATTTTTAATTCTCTTTTTACATATTTTTAATATCTGCTCATCATCATTATTTTATATAGCTTTAAGTATTTTAAATTCTCTTTATAAATATTTTTAATATCTGACTATCATAAATATTTTATATAGCTCTAAGTATTATGAATTTTCTTTCTACATATTTTTAATATCTATTAATTGTGTCCCCAAATTAGTATGGGATTTTCCCAGGCTATGTGGCCTTGACACATTAATAAAGTTTATCATCATCATCATCATCATCATCATCATCATCATCAATTCAATTCGCCATCTTGCTCCGAGCAAGATTGTTGTTGTTGTCGTTGTTTAGGCTTTATCCACGGACGACAAACCCAAAAACTGCACATCTTCGAAATCGCTTCAAGCTGAATCTTAGCGTTTTCCTCAGTTGTCGGTAGCTTTCATTGTATATCAATATTAGCAAGGAAAATGTAAGTTTCATCGCTCAAACACTTGACAAAGACCAAAGAGACAAACATTCTGCGCGATTTGTGACGTCATACGGCCGGCTACCTCGGCCAACTCGTTCCCAGTCTTCGGAGACACGATTTTGGTGATTTTGGGTACTTTCAACGGCAAAAAAAACGGATTTTTGTTTCGTTCCATCCAATTTCTCTTGCCATTTCGGAATTAACACACAATGAACTACAAAAAAGTGCAAAAAATTTTTTAGTTCATAGGCACTTTAACCTTCTCGCATGCTTTTGAGATGTGATGTTTGAAGGATAATTCAGGGACTGTTCACATGGAGGTGGGGGACCCCAGGAAGGTGAGGTACCCCTCCTCGGTGGGGTAGCCAATCTCTCCATACAATCTCTCTTTTTTTCTTGATCGCGTTCAAATGAGAGGTGGGGTACCCCACCGAGGCGGGTTGCCCGGTCAGCCGGGCCGGGTAACCCGCTTAGCTGGGGTGAGTTTTCTCCATGTGAAAGCTGAAGGTAGGGTAGCCCGCCTAACTGGGGTGACGTCCATCCGGGCATTGATCAACATGGCTGCCAACCACTACAAGCAACGCGAGCTTTTCCGACGATTTCATCTTCTAAACGTCGAGAAAAACAGTTTTAGCGAAGAAACTGAAGAAGTTGACGGTACCAGCGACAATTTAAGCATGGAGCCCGAAAATAAAGCTGAACTACTGAAGCATCTTAAAGAATACAGGACCTGCCGGTGATATACACAGATATACATCGATGCTTAGCGATTGATTACTTCGATGAATTTGGACCTAAAAGCACAACTCAGCCTGAAAAGCCTTTGAACGAAAAGAAACTTCTCCACTTGTTTTGTATTTGTGGGTTGGAAATCGAAATCAGATGTACCATGCATCCGAACAATGGTTTCTAAGTATCGATTTAATGCTTGGATGAGCACTAAAGTCAGTTCCAAAGTCCTCCTCATTTATCTCTGCCGCTGCGTCTGCAATATGAGTGAAATGGTTGTTAAAAGCCTCAGCTATCTCTCTGTTGTCTTTAATCAGTACCCCATTTTTTTCCAGTAATATGTCGTTAGGGGTATATTTCGCTTTATTAACGGGTACGTTAATAAAGCGAAATATTTCATGTTACTGATCCTTTCGTCTTCTTGGTTAAAACAGCAGACACTTGTTATTAAAATTTGTGGATGCTCGTGCGGTGCGTACATGGTATGTAAACTAGAAGTTAGAAAAACAACTTCCTAAAAATTTTTTGCACTGAACAAGTACTAACAACTGAAAATTAAAACGTGAATCGTAATTGTTGACAATAAGATGGTTCCAATTCATGACTTCCACTAGGCATGACCGAAGGGTGCGAAATTCAAAGTCAGTCCTGACCAACTCATCACAACCACGAAATGGCTCATTTACAACTACCCATATTACCTTTAGTGTCTTGTCGTGAGTTATTTAGTAAATACCAAACCCCTTCCGGCGGCTGGTATATATCGGATGATAATGCCCGAGGCTGAAGGATTGTCCCGCGAAAAATGAACACTGGTTGCCCGAGAAGGACCAAAGAAGCGAAGCTTCGAGAGCAACTATGAAATTTTGAGGACAATCTTTCAGCCAAGGACATTATCATCCTATATACCAGCAAGCCAGGAGGGGGTTTATTTATTTTATAACCCTCCGATTGATTTTTACAACGTGCACGCTTTATTGTGGTAAAAAGAAAACACCCAGTGATGATCACAGCACATTTGCAGCCAAATAAATCCGAGCTGGGTAGTTTACTCGATTTTATTACACTGTGACTAGACCTGACAGAAGAGTTGAAACCTTTCTTGTTTTTCTCTCGCCAATAAATTCGGACGACGGATATCAAATCACACGACGGGTATTGCCTGATTTCCGCCGTCCGATTTTGTACCACGTGATGTGCTTCGACCAATGAGCGCACCCGAAATTAATCGGTGGGTGACGCAGCAAAGTAAGTATATTACTAAAGAGCACCAGAAAAAAGAAAAGATTTCATTTTTCGTGTGCTCTTGAATTGCTTATTCTTGCGTCGCGTCGGTTTGCAATTACACGCACGAGTCCACACATTTCACATAAATCATTCAATTTAATCTTCAAGGAATCCAACAGATTTGTTACAAGTCAACAAAATGAAAATTATTAGGACTTGAAGTTCTCTAACCACAAACGAAGAGGAATTCAAAAAAAAAAAGTAAGCAAGAGTATTTTCATTTCTTTCAATAAAATATCAACTTTTAGACAGGTTTTTAACTCAGACACGTTTTCTTTTTCCTTGGAACTTCGCCGGCCCTGCGCCTTTGAGGATGCCACCTCGCACAAACCCCTGCAGTATCAGCACTTGAACTTCTTCAACGGTCAAAGGTTTAGCGTCATTAGTGTAACAGGGCTGATCAGCATCCTCTTCAATCGGGGGAGGCACGATAGCGAGGTTTGCGTGAGCAGGCTGTGGCCCAGCTCCCTGCAGTCCATCTACGTGTATGGGCGTCTCTCTTGCCTCTTCCATTGCTGCTTTGACTTTGTGCAGCGCTTTGGTTTGTAAAAGCTCGTTGCATTTCTGCTCAATAATACCTAGGTACTGCATGATGTTGTTATCGTCTACAGTTACTCCTCCTCCGAGAAGATCTGTAATTGCTGAGCGATCGCACTTGGTTGAGTTAAAAACGGATTCGATCTTTGGCTTGAGCAATTCGAGAAGTCTTCTGCTCACTTTGTACTGCTTACTTACAGACGTCGACTCCTCTGTGACTTTGGCCATCTTTTCTTCCAGCTCATGCAAAATTTCTTTTCTGCGCACATCATTCTCAACTCCTTCCTTCTTGATCAATTCAATCTCGTCCTTGAGGAATTTAATATCGTCCTGCAGATTTTCAATTTCGGTGTTTATGTTGTTGACGTAGTTGAACAGGGCGAAGTTTTGATCTTCTTTCTGGATAAACGATTCCACCAGAGTGTCTGTATCTTCGATGCCTGTAGCTTCCTTAATCTGATCAAAAATGTCTTCAAACTTGATGGATTTCCGTCTCAGCCCGCTTAGATGGGCCTCGTGTTTCTGGACTGAACGCGCTTTCAATTCTTCCTCGAGAATTGACACCCGATCTTCGGCTTTTGTCTTCATAAATTCCCTGTGTTTCCGATCATGCTCGAGAACGCGCATGAGATCCTTGATTTCTGCATGGTAAAGCGTTAGGTCGCGATCCGCTCGCTCCCGCAATGAAGCCATTCTATGCTGAGCTTCTTCTCTAGCATTGAAATGCGCGGTCGCTACTTCCGAGATGCGATCGATATCCTTTTTTCCCTCGTCAATTTCAATCTGCAGACGCCTAGCTAGATCACGGAACCTCGCTTTCTGTCCTTCAATGTGGTTTAGGTGTTCCCGGAGATGCAAATTGTCGGTTAAGGCGACGCAAAATTTCTTAGTCATCTCATCCAGCCTATTCTCTAACACTCGGGTTAGCTTGATGTTTGTAACGTGCTTCTTTTGGTAGATGACATCTTTTCTGCCTCCAATCTTTTTACACTGCTGGTTAGTTGTTTCCCGCATGGCGGAGACTTTGTCCTCGACGCGCGCTATAGCCTCTTTCTCTTGTTTAATTTCTTCTTGGACTTGCTTTTCTCGTTCAAGAAGATCCACGATCTTTTCTACATTTCCTTGATCAAACAACTCATTTTGTCGGCTTCTCGCCACCAGAATCATAGCCTCCAAGTCTTCGTTGTCCTTTACAAGTGCTTCAATGGTCATTTTCTGCTTGCGCAATGTGTTTTCAGTTTCTTCGGTGTAAGTTCTTCTGTCGTCGCGCATACAGCGATACTGTTTCTGGAGATTAGACAGCTCCATTTGTGCTTCCAGCAGAGCTTCAATAGGATCCACTTTATCTTCGTCTCTAAGGCCTGGCATTTTGCCTTTACCTGCCGCAAATCAGATGAGCTTTCACAGAATGGACTGCTCTGCAACAATTGCAACACTGTTTAAATTTATGAACCTTGTTGCGAAGTAACGAGAGTGTTACTTTTGTGACGTGTGAGTTCGTTTGTATACGCTTCTTTCCCGTTGCGCGTGCATTACTTCAGACGCGCGAGATAAAGAACTCAGGTCATTGATTATTCATATTTCTTAGAGAGATCATTACTTATATTGGAACGTCGTATTCTGTCTTGTATGTTTATTTTCTTGATAGCAACAAATAATTACGAAGTACCTCGTTTGAACACGGAACGTACGGATTGAAGATCAGCTAAATAGAACATTTCTTCAGCAAAAACGTAAGATAAAGTACAATTTAGATAGGGGTATCTTTGCTGAATCAAATCTACACAAATTTTATTTCCTTCGGTGGTCTTAACGGGGTGTGCCTGTTTGTATTTATTAGTTCGATTGAATCGGTACATCACTGAGTAGCGAGGCAAATTGTCGACTTTACCTAGTGCAAGCGGTTGACGTGCCGCAAGCGTAGGAACTTTCATTGAATATGTTTAGATACATGTGTTAGCAAAATTTATACGTCTTTTACTTGTTTAAGCAACAGATTTATTTGTTTTAATACAAAACAGAAGAAAACAAAATAATACAATACTAAACAATATTTACATAGTCCTATAGGGATTTCGCGTCCAGTGTTCTTCCAAGAACAGGCAAATCCATGCAATGACATCCATGCATTGAGTTTTGTGTCCATTTTTTGGATCTTCAAGGAATAATTATGGTGGTGGCTTTGTACCCCCATTATAAGACAGACTAGATCCCAGAAATTTAATAAGGTTCTTTGGACATTCAAAATCCATTTGATAAAGTTAAACTCTCCCAAACTCTCATTTTGTAAAATACTTGAATATAAATAGAACCATGTAAAAGTACTGCTGACGAGGTTTCATTTGAATGGTCCACAGACTCAAAAATTAGAATCACGTTAATGTTTTCATAACTGACTCTGATGAAGCGACTCTGAAATCTCATTCACCCGCTCATCAACGGCTTAATTCTTCAAAGACCTTTTGAAATAAAAAGGGATATTCCAAACTTTCAGTCGTGGTGACGCGAGGGTGTAAACAAGGCTCATGCACTTTGAATTACTTATTTATGAAATTTCTTTACTTCTGCTACCCGACCGACCGAACCAGTTTCACGGGATAGAGAGACTGGGCGTTGGGAAAAGAAAAAATAATAGTTTATTGGGATGGCCTTAGCATTACGCCGGCCGCTTCATCTCACATTTAACAATTCGTCCTCGCTCCAGTTCACGAGTCAGGAAATTAATTCTGTAAAACTAGATTTCCAGCCGAAAAGGGGGATTATACACCCAATAAAGCTGGTGATTTAGGGAGCCGACTGAGTGGTTAGGACTTTTTATTACGTTTTTAGCAGGATCAGTGGATTTATTTTTTTTCTAAACTTGGTTGACAATTTTCGTTTGAGCAATAACAGAGGAAAAGAATTTCCCTAAAATCGAGTGCAAATATTCCGGTAAAAAGTTAGAGTTGACGATAACGTGAGAAATGTATCCATTGCGTTATTCAACTTTGTTCAACAAGGCAAGCTTGGCTCTCTTCCCGCTACTGTTTGGCTAATTTAACGAGAAAAAGTGAAACAAATCGCAAAGCTGTTAAGTTCGAAAGTCGTATCCTTTAAAGGGGAACCTCCACTGTGACAACAAATTGAGAAATTGTTAGACTTAAGGTGTTTCGATACAGTTTTTTTGGGACCATACCTCACTTTTAAAATCGGCTCTTAGACAGTCTTTATCTTGTCGGATCAACGTGAAATTTGCAGTACTTTTTGGTTTTGGATTGAAGTTTAGCGCGGTTAACATTTTGTGAAAATCGATATTTCCATGACAACGATAAACAAAAAACCTCGAAAACACTAAAATTGAAATTTTCCGCGATCCAGACTTCGCTTTGAAAAGCAAACACCAGCATCTTAAACTGTGGTGTATGGCAAACAAAATATACAAGAACAAAAAAAATCTGTATGTTTATTTCGAAGTAAATCGCAAAAACATTTTCAACCTTAGTTTTTGCATAGTAATAGTAAATGCACCGAAAAACAATCAATGCTTTGATGAAATGGCTCGAAAATACTTTCAAAATGTGTCTTTTACTTACTATTTTACGCCTAGAAAGTTTTGTTGGAACTAGTGTTCGCGAACTCGAGAACGAATTGTTTTTCTAAGATCACTCGTGTAATAATTTTGTGGTAATTTTTTAATTTGAGGGCTTTTGCGAAAATCTTAAGAACGGCTAGATGGATTTTTTTAAAACATTATGCACACGTGCTTGACGATGTGACCAATTTTAGTATCGAGTCTTATTAACATTGATTCACTGGAACACTTTTAGATTTAACGCTAAAAAGGACGTATGAACCGACGGAAAAGGTTGCGTTACAAATTCACAGTTGGCAAGTAAATGCTAATATATTCAAAGTAATGCGTAATTCATTGCTTCATGATTTTTATCTGATTTCTTTGTTCTTTGTTGCACTGTACATTACAACGAAAAGTAAAAATCACGGAGGAATGCTTTGCGCATTACTTTGAATATATTAGTATTTATTTGCCAAATGTGAATATGTAACGCAAGCTTTTCCGTCGGTTCATACGTCTTTTTTAGCGTTAAATCTAAAAGTGTTCCAGTGAATCAATGTTAATAAGACTCGATACTAAAATTGGACACATCGTCAAGCACGCGTGTTTAATGTTTTAAAAAAATCCATCGAGCCGTTCTTAAGATTTTCGCAAAAATGCTCAAATTAAAAAATTACCACAAAATTGTTACAGAATGATCTTAGAAAAACAATTCGTTCTCGGGATCGCGAACACCAGTTTCAACAAAACTTTCTAGGCGTAAAATAGTATGTAAACGACACATTTTGAAAGTATTTTCGAGCCATTTCATCAAAGCATTGATTATTTTTCGGTGCATTTACTATTACTATGCAAAAACTAAGGTTGGAAATGTTTTTGCGATTTACTTCAAAACAAACATACAGAATTTTTTTGTTCTTGTATATTTTGTGTGCCATACGCCACAGTTTAAGATGTTGGTATTCACTTTTCAAAGTGAAATCTGGATCGCGGAAAATTTCAATTTTAGTGTTTTCGAGGTTTTTTGTTTATCGTTGTCATGGAAATATCGATTTTCACAAAGTGTTAACCACGCTAAAGTTCAATCCAAAACCAACAAGTGTTGCAAATTTCACTTTGATCTGACAAGGAAAGGACTGTCTAAGAGCCGATTCAAAAAATTAGGTATGGTCCCAAAAAAACTGTATCGAAACACCTTAAAGTCTGAATTTCAGTTGTTAAGTTAACAAGTCGAAAGAAAAGCGAAAATAGGTGATATTCATATCTAACTTATTGGTACACTAAAACTTTCTTTTCTCTTGAAATTTAGACTTTATTTCCAACAATTTAACGTCCATTAGTTGTAACAGTGGAGGTTTCCTTTAAGGTCCCCATTAATCTTGTCCGGCGGGAAACGGTGGAAACCTACACTACCTTAATCATGGTTAAACGTCACATACATCACTCACCCACTGACTCATGCATGGCAGTATACAGATTCCATTGCAGTGTGTAAAACTCGACAGCAAAATTATCAAACTGTTACGTTATCATGGTAATGACCAACACTGAGCAGTTCAAGGTGCACACCCTATATATAGAAGCTTTTTAAATTTTGACGGTCGGGAACGCGCACGCGCGGCAGGCCCGTAACAAGGATTTTATGTGGGGGGGGGGGGGGGGGGGGTGCTAACGAGGCAAAAGTGAACCAAACTACCGAAAAGTATTTTTTTAGAGTGGTTTTCATTAACCCGTGAAACACACTTTAACGTATTTAGTACTAATACACTTTATTACACTTTAATTTTCGATTTAGACGTGCCGAGATCCTGGCAAACCGAGCCGGCCCGGTTAACCGGGCCAGCCCGCCTCATGTAATCGGCCCCTAAAATACATGTGATAACAAAAAGTTCAAGTTAATAAAGTTACAAAATAGGTATAGGTCTTTAGGTATTTGCACTAAAAGTCAAAATTGAAATCATAAAGTGACATGGTGGAATTGTCTTCAAGTTGCAGGATTTTTTCTCTTTTTTCTTTTCTTTACTTAAGCCCCACTGTCAATACTACTACTACGCTTTATTACACTTTATTACACCCTAATTAGTACACTTTGTTTCACGGCTTAATGAAAACCACTCTATTGTCTGATCCGTTTATTTAAGAAAGTAGCAATACATCAGAAATTGTAACGGCAAAGTACACGTTAGGAACTGAATATTACATTTTTCGAATAAAATTGCTCGAATTAAGTTGCAAACGACTAATTTACGATGTAAAATGATACATCAAAACACTGCGCGACTAATCCTTCAGGATTGTCCCGAGCCCCAGCCTCCGTGGGTGTTTGGTGGCAAACGTAACAGATTAACCGCCTCATCCAAATCAATTTTAACTTGATAACGGATGTGCATTAGTGCTAGGGACGACAGCCTTTCTTGGCCCATGCAAATGTCGTCGTGGTTAGCTATCATCTACAAAGCCGCTAAGAAGTTGCCTGTATTCCCACGACTCTCACCGTTCAAGACTTTGTTATCTCCACGCAGGGGAATACACTGTCGACCACAGAAAAGGGTGGCCTCTAAAACACATTTAACGATGTGCCTATTTCTGATAATATTCTTCCTCTTCTCGTCATGTAATCGGTTGTTCACGTTTTGCTCTGTGTGTTTCAACAGAATTAAGGAAGGATTAGGTGGCGATCATTGCGTCGTGATGGTATTTTATTTGCTCATGTCTTTTTGCCTTTTGTTGAAGCTTACGCCAGTTTATGAAAGGCTTGTTAACAAAAGCTCCCTTATCTTTCCCGCAATGCATCGGTATCATCAAAGCACAATGTTTACAGAATACTCTATCTACTGAAGGGCCATCTATTGGTACTCACAGAAATATATCGTGACTGAAACCCTCTTCGGCACTGATGAAGAAATCGCGTTGGAAACTTGTAGTTAATCGATGGCACCTAATGACTTTTAATCAAGTGATACTTCTGACCAACTGGCAGTTTATTTGTGGAAGAACCAGATTCCTCAGATGTCGTCGAAATCTTCCCGATGATACTTATTTCTTGTTGCATCACTGGTTCTAAGTGATACGGCGTTACATTGCCATCAGTATACTCAGGTACTGGAGCTTGCACAGTCTCTACAATTTTAATCCGAAAGTGTACAACTGTCAAAAAAGCACACATCGGCTTCTCATAGAACATTGACATCAGGAAATGACGATAAGAGACCAGTAGAAACGTAAAATGCATTTCCCCCCTTTTTGACTCGAAAACGTCTATTTTGATGGTTTGGGATGCCTGTGGATTTCCAGAAGATGCTGCTTTGGATTAACCCCCCCCCCCCCCCCCCAAGCCCCTCTCCGAATTGTTACTCTGTTTTCCCTTACTGGCTCTTTGTTAAGCGATGTAATTTTGTTTCATATCGAGGAATAGCAGGTTAATCTCAGACCATAATGCTGGGATCAAGGCTGGTGTCATCGCGAAAATAAGCGTGATTTACCTTCTATATCTCGCTGTAAAACTGTAGTTAACTGAGATAGATCTGAAGTCGTGGTCTCAGCCCAGGGTGGTAACGAGGTATGTTTTCCAATGTTGATCCAATTTTTGTACGCAAATTTCTGATCCTTGATTCCAAAAGCGTGGCCAATTTTGGTCCCTGATCCTGCAAATATGGTACAGCCTGATCCCTGATCCCTAAAAAAACTGATGATCCCGATCCCATGGTCTCTGATCCCTGATCCCAGGGTTTTGATTCCAGATCCCACCCCTTTGATCCCCGATCCCATATACCTCGTTACGACCCTGCACTGTCAGACTACACTGTAATTGTCAGTGTCTCATGGCTCTTGATGGGGCACTTTACTGAATCATGTATCGAGAGACTGGCAAGATTTAACTGAAGCCTTCCTCTTTCTATTTTCCTGATCTGTCCTACCCATAAGGTATTACACACAGAAAAAATAATTTTGCATCTTCGGGCGTTCATGCGCTCGTACAATTAGAGAATACTACCCGACGCGTTAGCAGACGTGTCTGACAAAAACCGTGAGATCGATCCCTTGTCAATGGCTCGCTCGTCTAAACACCCGTTTAAAGCGTGCAGCACGTTAATTTCGTTATCCATTTAGATAAGCTCGGACGTCTTTGCGCTTATTGAAATGCTCTGAGTTAAGTGGTTAGGGCTACTAGAGTCCAGCTGGTTTTAGTTTGCCAATGAATACATTACTGCTATTTCCACTGTTTGGTTTTGTTTAACTGTCACTGTTGTGTTTTAAAGGTTTACTAGTATCCTTCAGTTTAACCGACTGTTCTCCTTAGCTTGGACATTGAGTATCAAATGTGGACCTTTGGGGCCTGTGGGGGGGGGGGGGGTGAACGTACCCCGTGCACCCCCTCTGGTTACGGGCCTGTGCGGGCAAAACAAGAGATATCGTCTCTCTTTTTTTTTATTGTGCTTGCAATACAGTGCTACAATTTACGAACATCCGATTAAAACGACGAAAAGCTCGTATATTACTCTCGCATTAGTCCGCTTAATATGGACACCGATTAAAACGGACAACGGACACTTTTCCCATCTAAGGTTAACCTCGCTCTACGCACACTGCAACAGTCGTTCAAAGTTTTTTTCCAATGCAATATACGGTCAGTCTGGCTGATCATGAAGCATAAACTAAAAATTTCAGTGCAAAGCAAATTAAAGTTTCAGGATAATATGAAGTCCACGAACTACAGCAAAGCTGAACCGACGTAGAATTATATCCTTGGCAATATTTCGGCAGGCCAGACCTGCCTTAGTTTGCAGGCTGTTTCAGATCGTGATGCTATGCACGATGGAAACAAGAGAATATGAAATCTTTCTTCATCAGTGCTAGATATTTGGTGAGAAGCTACTATACAGTTTGATCTAAAGTTATATTCAATCTTTCTAGTAGAAGACAAGTTAAAAACATTATTTGTTCTTTCTGTTGCTTATAAATTGTACGCTCGCTTTAGCATTTTTATCCACCAAACGTGTGTCCTTGACGTTTATTCCGAGAGCCCGCTTAATACGGACACCCGGACAATAACGACACTTGTTCCTGTCCCGTTGGTATCCGAATGGGTTAAGACTAGCGTGAGTCAGTTCGTATCAGCCCAACAAATTCAGCCCAACAAATTTGCTGCATCATAACTTCCAAAGCGACCGCTTGCAACAGTTTTACGTCCATACAAGTTTTCATGCAATTTTCTTAGAGGCTTAGGCTAGTAAAATAAACCGGAAGCGGCACTTTCATATTAACGATCCATACTATGAATTCGGTGAGGTATTCATTCAAAGAACGAAGCAAATGCTCCTTTTTTCATTGCCAGTTCCAATTAGAATTTGATATTTGCTTAAAGCAAACACTATAGAGACTGCCTTTTTGAAAGCCCGATATGTGTCTCAGCGTCTACACGCTAAGCCCACCAGCGGGTGTTATTTAAGGAGGTTCGCAACAGTTTTTTGGCCTTGGGAGTGTATCTTTTGAAGTCAAAATTTTGGATAGAACACAAACTTTAATTTTCCTGATATTACACCAATTTTTCCAACATATATTAACCAAATTTTATTTTCATAAGTTTCCTAGCAACAGCTGTCACCATAGCAACGACAGACTGACTGATTTGTGCTACATTTTGGCAGTTTTTAAATATAAATATCTTAAAATCGCAACCAATAAGGAAGCTCAATCAGTGTACATTAAGAATGTTTTGCTATCATAAAAGATATCATAAAAGATTTGCTATCAACTGAAAAGAGAAAGTGTTAAGTTTTATTTTCTTGAAATATTGGAGAAAATTTAGGGAATGACCAAAATCAGCATGTAAAAAAAGATTCGTGATTTACTTAAAAACGGTTTTACAGATTTTTCTCCAATTTCGCATACAAGTTGTGTAGGTTGCTGACTAGATTTCGAGATAATCGACATTAGCTAAACTGAGGGGCTGTCCATTACCGTTGCTATGGTGACAGCGGTTGGTAGGAAACCAATAAAAAACTTTAATGATATGTCGGAAAGATGATGTAGTATCAAGGAAATCGAAGTTTATCTTCTATGCGAAAATTTGATTTCAAAAGATACACTGTAAGGCCAAAAACTGTTGCGAGCCCCCTTAAAAGAATTACAAAACGCTAGAGCTTCTTATTGTAAGAGTTGTCAAATTTACGCACTGGGACCTTAAGCAACGAGGATGTCGGCACATCTCAGACGTGAAGAAATAGAAGTGTGTGTCTGTTAAACACGTTATGACTTCATCGTGACGTTATCAGGCTAAGTCAAAGGTGACAAAACAAGCGTAATATTCCTTTCTATAGTGAGAAGCGAGATTATCGTGCCAACAAAGAGAAAATGGAACTTCCAGTTGCCAACTGAAACATCCTGGACAACAACGTTTTTGTTGCTTAAGGTCCCCAATAAAAACGGGATACACTGCATAACTTGAATATACATAGATAATTTCGATTCGATTCGAACCTTTCCCAGTCGAGCTAACTATTGGTTTCACCCAGGGAAGACACGGAGGAATCGGAACCCTTCCGATCACTGTGCAAAGACTTGTATTGCATCATCAGAACAAGAAACGGATCACTGCGTGCTCCACTCTTAAACTCTTCCATGGTGAGCTTTCCATCTTTGTTCGAATCAAACTTTTCAAAAATCCTCGCTGTGCGCTGTTCGGGAGTTTCCTTCTTGCCCAGTCGGCTGTTTGCATACATCTTATATACAGATCTAATGATGTCTTCCATCTCGCATTTTGTGACGAAGCCATCCCCATCCACATCGTATATGTTAAACGCCCATTCCAATTTTTCTTCTAAGTTTCCTCGAGAAGTGATAGAAAGCGACGTCAAGAACTCTTTGAAGTCTATGAAGCCGCTTCTGTCTGCGTCAAACGTGCGGAAAACGTGGCTCGCAAATTCAGATGCATCTCCTTCGAAAAAATCCGAGTACATGTCTTGGAAGTCTGTGGAGGATACCGAGCCACTCGGGCAACTCTTCATGAATCCCTTGTACCAGTCTTCGATTTCTTTCTTTGAGAAATGCGTGCCTTCCAACAACTCGTCCAGCTCTTCTTTCTTCAGTTTAGTACTTCTGTTACCCATGTTACAAATGAGGCCGGCCGTTTAAGTGGATACACGGTTCACTTTCCTATCTGTTTAGTCTTGTTGGTACCTGATGGTTTCTTGAACTTGTTGCTTTCTTTGCTCCTGCAATAATGTTGATTTGGTTTTCGTGGTTGTCTAATATGGCCACTTTATACGCAAACGCAACCACCTAAAATAAGGGGGAAAAGGGTCATTAATCGCCATTTCGATTTTCAATACACATGGTCTGAAACCGATACCCCAAATTTATTGGGAGCTTTGGAACAGAGTAGTCTTCGCTCATTTTTCTGAAGTTTTATCTATGGTCGACACGCGGTCAGAAGCGCTGAAGAATTTCAGAACTTTACAAGTTGCTCCAGACCTTGCAGCGAAACTCGCACTAACTAACTATTATTCAAAATACTCACCGTTTGAGATCTCCACCGGACAAGGTTTAATCGTGAACAAATCACTTAACAACAATTTGTTCTGGGGGATCCTTACGACTGATTAGTTATTTAAAGTTACTCCGGACCTTTGCGGGTGTCCTCCAGGATAAAAATTCGTATGCGTGCCATTTTAAAGGAAAACACGGCAAACTATATATCGTTGGAAAGGTTAATGAATGTTAATTTCGGGAAAAAATATGATTGCGGGCTTCTTCAATTTTGCAAAAGAAAAGCGCAAACAACCGCAAAATGACCATGTGTCGTTCAATTGAATTAATGAGGTAATCAAATCCAATCATCAAAAGTGTGTGAGCTTTTTTCGATATTCTGGTTATTTTTTTAAAATTAATTTGTCAAGTCCGAGCAGCAAAGAATACGCAATGCGCATTGCATTGAAGGTTGCCACGGGTGAAATGTTATAATTTTCAAAAACCCCTGCCACTTTTTGGTTTCTCAACATCTAACGAATGTTCAGGCCAAATTTCACAGAAATCGGCCGAATTTTGATACCCTACCCATTTATCTGATTGAAAGACGCATGGTCATTTTCGCGGTCATTTTTGCAATTTTCTTTTGCGGAATTAAAAAAACCCCCGGCAATTTATATTTTTTGCAAAATCTACATTTATTAACCTTTCCAACGACATATAGTGTGCTGTGTTTTTCTTTAAAATGGCGCGCATACGAATTTTTTTTTCTGGGAGGACACGGGAGGACACCCGCGAAGGTCCGGAGTAACCTTGACTGGATACAAATTTGAGGTTTTCCCTTTAATCTAGCTTTGAACAACCCAACCTAGTGGCGATGAAAAAAATTGCACGCGAGAATACAAAGCCTTTGATTACAGAAAGTATTTTAGCAATTTTTTCCAATGGGATTGTTTCGATTTGTAAAGGAGCTGTACACATTTCAAGTAATTAACTCTATAATCGACCAAAATTACTATCAATAAGGTCGTCAAGCAACAAAGAAGAAAGCATTTCGCTTTGTATACTGTACATGCATTCTTTGTATATTCACCTTTGTTTTTTTACGCTTTGAAGGTATGTATGTATGTATGTACGTACGTACGTACGTACGTACGTACGTATGTATGTATGTATGTATGTATGTATGTATGTATGTATGTATGTATGTATATGAAATAGAAGCACTCAGGAGGCCATGAAAGTGAAAATATAGGCTAATTTAGTGAAAAGGACTTGATTCATACATCAGAGATATTTGAAATAATTTGTAGTAGAAAAAACTTTTTATTTTTTGCTTTTAAGATTCTCCATGTTGCTTACCATTTGGCAGAGTAAAGGCCGCATTTCTGTTACACCCTAAAAGAACCTTCAAATATATGTGCAAGCCTTATGTACTGGTCAGCGGAATAAACAAAAAGCTTACAGGAATCGATTCGATTGAGCGAGGACTCGAGCGAGTGCAATTTCTCACAAATGCTACAACTCGTTCACTGCTTACGCATTCACGAGTTAAAAATAGAATAAGAAATTTATGACACAAAGAAATAAGATGAACCAAAGCCGGTAACTGATGCGGCTTCTTCGAAGGAAGCGTTGTTAAAAATTAATTATTTAGTCTTCTCTTGAAGCCAACAAAGACCAAACTTCGCTAATGAACATCCTCAGGAAAATACAAGGCACATTCAGCACATTAGACTATTAAAATTAGTGTAAGCCGATCAAAATCCGTTCGCTGTTATACTTGTCATCCTTTCACAATAGAAACGGTATGTTCATTCTGACCTAAGTCATGCGAGATCATGCTTCCTTAATCAACATTAGAAAACTATTTTCATTTCTGCCGGTCTAGATCTCAAAAAACATTTTTGTTTTTAAGCTGATGGAATAATATGCAGAACCGGGTCGAGAGAGACAAACGCTAATTAAGTTATAGGAGCTAAAGTGGTATTTCCAAATCACGGAAACTGAAATTATACAGTGGAACCTCGATTTAACGAACCTCTACATAACGAAGTTTTCGGTTTAACGAACGATATTTTTCAGCCCAGTAATAGTGTAATGTAAGGAAAAGAACCTCGATATAAACGAACCCTAGATATAACGAACCAATTTCCCCAGTCCCTTGGAACTTCGTTAAATCGGGGTTCCACTATAATTAATAACTGTTAAATGTACAGATATAAGTGTGCCAAATTAAACTAGCGATTGCCACCAAGCTTGATCACAATCCTCTATATTATGTATATTGAAAACTAATTTGCATGGAAACAACCTTGACAATGTTTAAAATCAAAGGCAGGGGTTAAATTTCTATGAAACATTCTTCGGTTTGAGTGGATCAAATATCGATAATTAGAGGGGACGACTATATGGAGGGGAGTATGAAAAATGTTACCGTTTGAAAACACAAAATCATATTCGGATTTCTAAAATTCTTGAAATTTGTAAAATTTCAAACCGTCATTTTGTTATTTCTTTGAAGAAGATAAAATGTAAGCACTGCCGAGCTACCTACACTAGCATAATGACGTAGTTGCCTCGGTTCAACCAATTTTGCCTCCCTTAGTTCAGTTATTTGCTAATCATGAGAATATAAGCTTTTAAATCGAAAGCAAATATAAAGTGTTTGTTACATGGTCTACAGTCAACATCCTTATAACTGTATTCTACCTTCGTGAAATGCGGGGGTTAGAAAACAGTGTCTATAACTACTCATTATTCATGGGTTTTGGGTACCACAGAATAACGAATCTTGTTTTCTTTGTCATAACTTTTTTGTGAGAATTTTTGACAGTACTGAACTCAGAGCTACTGGCAGAGCCTAAGTAAAGAAATTTTGAAAATTGACCAGTTTATTATTGTAAAAATTTGTGGTTGGAAACTGTGCGAAATTTCAGTATACTCAGGAAGAGTAAAAGCCAACAGAGAAAGTAATCAAAACACTTTTTGCTGTAATAAACTCCGCTAGTTTTCTTTAACCATCTCAGTGTCATGATTTTCTACTGATCCACCTAGCTAGTTGTCCGGCGATCACAATATACAAACGAAATGCCAGCTGTCTAAAACGCAAAAGTTTTAACAGTTTACGACAAATTGAAAACGGATGAGGATGAAATCTATATTCTCTCACCTTTTTTCAGTTTCCTGTCTCTACGGGCTAAGCAGTTTGAACTTGTGTGAATCAAACCGAGGAACAAGTCATTGAGTGGCGGTGTACACAAACCAGTTTTCCTATAAAAAGATAAATTCGAGCAATTTGTTAATGGCTTGGTTTGTTTCGAGTTTTTATCTGAATTAGTGCTGTTAATCTTTGATTGGTTGTCAGCTGCCCATTGTTGCAAGTAGTTTCGTCAATTTCTCGCGACCCTGGGGTTTGGCAAACAATCCTCTAGCTATTAGCGAATACATTACTGAAAGCATTTCTCTTCTTCCGTTAATGACTTCGAATTTAATGAGAAACTAATTTTGCGTTTGATTGATAATTCCGCGAGCAACAAGCGTAATTTGTAATATGTGGCAGGCTACAAACACTGTGTTTACATCAGCTTGCAAGAGGGGACTCGCAAGAATGCGTGAATGAGGCAGCAACGGATGCTCAAAGTTTAGAGTAGAAAAACATACTTGTATATCAACCAGAGTGATCTTTACAGCTATCTTGTTTCTTTTCTTTAAACGAAACTAGGCATAAAATACGAGTTATTGATGTACAAATTTCCCTGGTGTTTGTAGGTTGAAGCTATCTCTGAGCGGACAAGCATGGGGCTTTCATTGGCAGGTGTAAAACAATTAGAATAAATAAAGGGAAAATTGATCGATTATTAAAAGAACTTGGCTCTCCAATGTTCCGGTTTTCTAACTAAAATACTGGTTTACAGAAAATATTGGAATCAGGCCTTGATTTACCTAAAAGAAACTTTTTCTATTTGTTTCTTTCGTGCTGTGCAATCTTTGTGTAAGATCTTTTTTAACACCATGCTTTCGATATGAAGCTGTGAAAACTCTATTAAGGTTATAAAAAATTTATCAAATTGCGTGCGTAAGATGCATTATTCGTGTTACAATCGAACTTAAAACGAGGCAGTTTCTAGAAGCATTTATGAGTTAAACGATTATTACAATTAACAATCCAGCGATTTAATGACAATTTTCAGGTCACTTTGTTGCGCCTAGAACCTTACTCAGCCTGTTTCAAAGGAGAATCACGAAAGGTTTTTACGACATTCATCCATTATTTAAACTGACATTAAGTTCGTTTATGACATTGAGCAGACATTTCATGTACAACTACACCACTTTTCGGTATCTTTAATCATATAAGGGATGGACCTTTATATTTTTTGGGGAGTGTTGGGCAATCTTTTTCTGCAGGATTTTTTTCGCGACTAAAAACTTTGTATGAATTTTATTTCACTGGCTTGCAGTATATCTTTTTGCCTTGTATCGCTATGCACGATTTTTATTTCTTCTGCAAAAGCTGTGCAGGATTTTTTTTTCGTATTTGCCCAACCCCCCCCCCCCCCACAAAAATAAGATGGTCCACCCCTAATGTGGGGAAGTGGGAAGCAAATAGCGTTTCAGTCGGTGTCTATTTAGACACCGAAACGCGTTACGACACGCGTAGGGTTTAGCAACTTACTCCTGTTAAACGCGGGTTCAGTAAGCGGTATCATTTCAACAATCACTTTTTGAGACCAAGTTTCTATGAGTCAATAGACAACTAGGTGAAGCTGACACAAGTGGCAAGTCACAGACGCAATTTTGATCTTGCGGTTCCTTGCAATGATTATATCTGCCCTCATTTTCATGCTTAAATTACCTAAATTCCCGCGAGTTTTTTCCCGCGAGTGCATGGGGGTGCGATGGTTCGAGGCCTGTTCTTTTTGTTTCCTTAAACAAGAAACTTTACTCCGCATTGTTTCTCTACACCGAGGCGTATTCTGTTTAAATTTGCTTGCTTACATGAGCGGTCGTTTGGAGAGACAAAACTTAACGACTTTAGAGACCAAAAAATTGGGGCTAAATTACAGAGCCGTAGCTAGCATGAGGCACTAGGCGCTTGCCTCGTCTAGGTTTTATAACAAAATTTGAACAAAAAAAATACTGTCGGAAAAAAATCCCTAGCGGAAAGCATTTGCCACAGAGTGATAAAAGATTAACCCAAGTAAGGTGTGCGAAACAGGCTTTCAAAAGACGCAAGTGGTTTGCATTTCGGCTATCAGCTTTATTCGTGACGTAACAGTGACAGGACACCTATTCCATGCATGCGCATTGCTACGAATACAGACAGCTGATTCAAAGAATCTTGGCTTATAAAAGTCAAAACTTTTGGAGTCAGTGTCCAAATTTTCCTGAGCTACCTTGTCAAACTTTTTGACATATATTGCCTAAAACACTATCAACTATAATTTCGCCTTGGTATTCTGTCTGGGAAGAAACGCAGATCAACGCAGATTCTGCATAAATCCACAATTCATAATTTAAACTAAAAAATTACAAGGCCGGTGCTGGTCAGGACTACCACTTTTGTCGGATGGTTACTAAAAGAGCCGTTTGGTCGGCTCACAGTTTTTCACCGGGTGGAGTTTCCTTAAAAGGTCTTTCTGTAGAACATTCAGGCTGTTTATTAGTGAGATGACGTTTTCTCTCAGGCCACAGTGGAGTTCTTCAGTTTGCAGCTGCAACTGAATTTGATAATCTTGAAGCAGCACGGTTTTTGAGTGTCTCAGTTAGAAATAGAAAACCAGCCATTGCCAGTGAGGGAGCAGGAAGGCAGGGGTGGGGGTGTACATGACTGTGAAAAAGTAATGCAAACGAAATTCGCGCTTTTTTCTCCCGAAATATCACCGACGTTTCGCATCGCCTGAAAACGGCGATATTTCGGCGAAATGGCCGAGATATTTTGCCGTGTCAAATGAAATTTCCACAAAATATTCGCAATATTTCGCTGAGTAGAACGAAACCATTGACGAAAGTTCGCGGGGACGAAAATTCGCCTCCCGAAATTTCGCTATTGGAGGCGAATCTTGGCAGAATTTCGCACATACAAGGTGCAACGAAACACGGCAAAGAATCGAACAAACGAAAGGTGGCATGCACCAGAGGCAAAAACGTTCAAATTCCAATTTCATTTTATCTGCCTTTTAGGCCTGCACGATATCGAATTTTGAAGAAAAACTTCACGATGCTGAAAAAAAGTGCTGAAAATAGGAATTTCATTCTATCATTCTCGCGGGCTCATAACCCCGGTTTTTGGAGAACGCCTGTGCACTAGATTGTGCTCGTCAGCTAACCCTATGTCATCGCGCGCGGTGTTTCTGTTTTTTTGTTTTGTCTCTTTATTTTTTTGACACTTTGCTCCATGACGTTATGCAGAAGCGAGGACCTGCATTTGTAAGCACGATGAACCAGTCACGCAAGAAAAAAAGAAAAGTACTGTCACACAAAACGTGACTCGTCAAGATTGGCCATTGAAGCTTTTTCTTTGTGATACGATTTTTAACATAAAATAATTACTTTTTATAACAAGTCACACTTCTTAATAGATTTTAAGCAATTTTGTAAGTTCCAAAATATTATGTTCAGTAGAATCCTGATAACCCAAACTGTCAGGTTAAAACATGTGTAAAACGTGTTACGTTTGAGTAACCACAACCACGCGTCCCTTCACGCTCGTGATGTGTGTAGATGTTTTGGCGGGAATGAAAGGTGATAACCATGTTAACAATCGTATTTTCTAATATCTACAATATTATCAGAACTTATTTATAGCCACAAAAGTTCACGGTCATCCGAAGTCCGCATGCGGACCAATTTTTTGTGCAAGACTTTTCAGCTGAGGTCTGGGCCGGAGCGAGGAGCTGCTAGTAAATAACGAATAAGCAATCAAACAGCGGTAGTCGAAGGGCAGTAAGCGCAAACGCATGGCCACGTAGAAAATTTCCAAGATGGCGGAAGGCAGCGAATCTCAACCAAACAACCCACTATCGAGAAAATTAAACAAGATCTTGGAAACCAGGCTCGACAATGACAAGGTAACGGTATTATTATACTCAATTGTATTCCTCACGTGGAGAAAAATGGTGATATTCGAACAAAATCTGTTGTTATTCATCAGGAAATGGTGGAAGCCCTCAAGGCCTTGTCAACTTTTTTTGTCGACAATAGTTTGCGATCCCGGCGAAACTTACGTGGTGATATTGAAAAAAGGAGTTTGGCAATCAACGAAAGTTTCGAGAGTGCCTTCAGGGAAGTGAAGCAGGTATGTAAGCAAAATTGAATCGTTTTATTAAAAAGTTTCAGCACACTTGTACATGTTAATTGTTTGCATACAGAATGCTGTAGTATTCCCAAGGCTTCCTTCAAAGTATGATCTTCTGAGCTGAACACTGAATTTTTCAGCAACTAGATGATGTGCATGCAGATATTCAAGAGATGAGCAGATGTTGCACAGAAATGACAAGTAGACTCAAGGTGAGTCTATTAATAAAC